>CATKHJ010535331.1:0-13207 GCA_949750685.1 Vernicia montana
AGGGTAGTTAATTAAAATATGATCTAATTAACTCAACTTGGTAAATTAATTAATCAATCAATCAACCCTCTCTAATTCAATCAATCGAAACATGATAAAAGGCTAAGACTAAACTAACCCCTTCGCAAGAAGGAAGAACTGCGTGGGTTCTGATTCTCATTCAAAGGGATACGCAGGTATGCTTGGTCCAAGCATCGAATCCAACTAAAATCAACCAACTTCTCCCCTCTTCACCTTCTTCACTTTAATTTAATTTCTTTTAGTTTATTATATTGATTTTATTTGTAATTTAGTTTGGAGAATGTGTGATTTTCCTAGAATCCCATAAGGGCTAGATGAAGTATCCCCTGATTTGGTTTCATTGTAATTAATATTTGTTTATTACATTTGTTTTGATTTATTTTATCCTTTATATTTGGAATGAATGAATAATCATGCATATCTTAATTGTTCATGCATTATACTTATTCATGAAATTAATTTTAAGCTGTTTAGTATTAAAATTTCCAAGCTAATCTTTACCTTTAAAATAAACTAAAAAATCTAGTCCCCGAATCCTTTTTGGTAAATCGAGGGCTAGTGCACTTTTCCTTGGGATAAATAATTTGAGTCATTAATGGGTTTTTACCTTATATTTTTCCAAAATAAAATAAAGTAAGGTGGCGATTCTAAATCAATTTTCAAAATCAATCAATCTGAGCTCGAGGGCTCCATCGTGAGTTCAAACCCAAATGAGCACTTCGATTCCTTTAGCGGATCAGACCGGTGCTCGGGCGAGGCCTCACACTCTCCAGAAAATAAAACTAAAATTCACACTAAATATTCAAAAACATAAAACTAGATATCTAAATCATAGTTTTTTAAAGTACTTATAGATTCCTAAGTGTCCCAAGTCATGCCTCTTCCAAATAGATGTAATTATGAAAAGATACATTGAAGAGGTATAGTAACTACTCGTTACAGAGGGCAAGACTCGGCACCACACTGGTCTGTCACGAGTCGGCACGGATGGCACGACTCGTGACCAATTCCTTCTGTCACGAGTCAGCACGGATGGCACGACTCGTGACTAGTTTCTTCTGTCACGAGTTGGCATAGATGTCACGACTCGTGACATAGGTCAATTGGTCTTCCTTTGCTCACAATAGCACCCTTGCTTGTTTAATAGTCTCATCTTAATTCCTTGTAACCAATTTTTCTTAAAAGAACTTACAAAACTCAAAAACAAGATCAAACATACCAATATCTAGAAATAATAAGTAAAAACATTATATGCAACACATAATCTATGTAAAATAAACCCTAAATACTTATGCTAATTTGCATCATATCAAGAGGCCGGTTGGGCATACTCTTCCTCGTAATAAGAGTAGAGTTATAATTAACATACTCTTCCTCGTAATACATGAAATGGATCAGATTTCACGTCTATGACAATTTACCCTTCCTAGATAGGGGTAGGATATTATACCCTATCTATTGGGTTACAATGTGTATAATGTCTGATGGTTAACCCACATCAGTCGGGGATTTCTATATCATTAAGAATTATCAATATATATAGATAAGAATAATTAAGGTTCTCATACTCATAGGCACAAAAGCATTATATGGTTCTCATGATTCTCATAAATGTCAATAATTAGCAAATGACTAATTAAGAGATTATAAAGTTTAATGAAACAATTATGGTTCAACAAACAATTTCTCATATTTTTCTGATGGTGGCTCACACAAGAAATTATGCATTATGCCTTAGAAATTCAAATACAATAATAATAGTATATTTTCTACTCACCTTAGCCAAAAAGAATCTCTATACTCAAAGGAAGTCCTTAATCACCTCAAATCATTATGGTCCTTATGATCATCATCAAACCTTCTAAGAGGAACTAAACATATAAACACATATAAATTAACCCATGCTTTTAAAATCATCATACACATGTTAGACTCATGATTTCTAATCCTATTCCCTCCCCAAGCATAGATTATAACAATGGAGAAGAAGAATATAAAAGAAATGCAAAACCCTAACTCACATCTTTAAAGAATGCTTCAAGAAATGGAAGATGAAATGGACAATAGCAACCCTAGATCCTTTAGTTGAAGCAATTAATGAAATTTCTTGGCATTTAATGTGAGTGGGTGGATGTTCTTTGATAGAAAATGAGTTTAGAAACTCTAATGGCTCATGAAAAATGAAGTTTGGGGCTTAATTTCCTTAAATAGAGTTGTTTCCTTTTTCTGTCCCTGATGGGAGTTGCGGTTGCGACATGCCCATTACGGTCACGATATGCCAATCGCTGTTGCGATTCCTAAATCGCGGTCGCAACACATTACTGTTCATATTACTATATATTCTGGTATAAAATTTCAGGCAGGGAGGTTTGTGGTCTGCGTTGCGGTTGCTACTTTGGACGCTAAATCAATGTCGCGGTTGCGACATCAGTATTGCGGGAGCGATTCTTGTTCTGCAGCTCCACTTGGCAATTTAACTTCCATTTCTTAGGGAACTCAATTCATATTCATCCATACACATGATATACATTTGAAATTCATTCATATACATAATAAGAAATTCATACATGAATATTCGGGGTATTATATTCTCCCCTCTTTATAGAAAATTCATCCCCGAATTTCACAAACATACAACATATATAGAATTATACATAAAATAGATGAGGGTACTTGAGTAGCATGCCTTGCTCACTCTCTTAAGTACACTCCTCTAAATCATGATTCTTCCATTTCACCTTTACCATTGCTATTTCTTTATTTCTCAACTTCTTCACTTGTCGATCTATGATAGTAATTGGAACCTCTTCGTAAGCCAAATTCTCATCCATTTCTAAAACTTGTGGTTGTAACATATGTGATGGTTTCGGCACATACTTGACATATGAAATGTAGGATGTACGTGACCCAAGCTCGGTGGAAGAGCTAGTCTATAGGAGACATTGCCAACTCTTTCCAATACTTCAAATAGTCCCACAAATCTTGGTGAAAACTTTCCTTTCTTGCCAAATCTCATCACACCTTTCATAGGAGAGACTTTAAGGAATACATGATATCTTATAGAAAAGTGGACGTCTTTCCTCTTCGGATATGTATAACTTTTTTGTCTACTGAAAGCAGTCTTCAGCCTCTCTCGTATCATCGGTACTTTCTCTGAAGTCTCCTTGATCAATTATGACCCTTCGATATGCTTGTCTCCTACTACCATCCAACATATTGGTGATCTACACCTTCTACCATACAATGCCTCATACGGTGCCATGCCAATGGTGGAGTGATAACTGTTGTTATATGCAAACTCTATCAAGGGCAAATACTTATCCCAATTCTCATCAAAGTCTAGCACACACATTCTGAGCATATCCTCTAGAGTTTGTATGGTCCTTTCTAATTGTCCATCGGTTTGTGGATGAAAAGCTGCACTGAAGTCCAACTGAGTACCCAGTGCTTCTTGCAACTTATACCAAAATCTAGATATGAACTGAGTACCTCTATCCAAAATGATGGACACTAGTACACCATGAAAGGTCACTATCTTGTTCAAGTATAATTGCGCATATTGGGCTACTGTGTAAGTTGTCTTGACTTCTAGAAAATGAGCTGACTTGGTCAATCTATCAACTATCAGCCATATAGAGTCATATCCTCTCAAATTCTTTGGCAACCCTACCATAAAGTCCATCGTAATACGTTCCCATTTCCACTCAGGTAGCTTAATCTCTTGCAATAGGTCAGATGGCTTTTGGTGTTCAAACTTAACTTGCTGACATGTTAAGCAAGAAGACACAAAATTAGCCACATCCTTTTTTATACCAGACCACCAATTGCAATCTTTTAAATC
Organism: Vernicia montana; assembly: GCA_949750685.1. Lineage (NCBI taxonomy): Eukaryota > Viridiplantae > Streptophyta > Magnoliopsida > Malpighiales > Euphorbiaceae > Vernicia > Vernicia montana. Next base: position 3,863 of record CATKHJ010535331.1, read on the forward strand.
ATGATACATCTTGGTGGCGCTTGGATGAACATTGTAAGGTACTTGATGGATCTCTTTCATGATCCTTTCTCTAAGATCGTTCACATCTGGTACACATATCCTCTTCCCATGCATCAATATCTCATTTCTCAACTCAAACTCTGTTGTCTGACCCATTAAAACCTCTCTCTTCAACTTAACAAGTGAAAGATCTTCATCTTGCGATGCTTTAATCTCATCAATCAACTTGGGTTTCAATTGAAAGTGAGCAATCAACACTTGAGATTCGGAAACCTCAAATTGCAATCCTTTATTGAATAGCTCCTTCAACTCTTTTATCAAAGGTCTCTTCTCCTCTGCGATATGGGCTAAACTTCCCATAGACTTTCTACTTATGGCATCCGCTACCACATTGGCTTTACCCATATGATAAAGGATTTGACAATCATAATCCTTAAGTAGTTCTACCCATCTCCTCTGCTTTAGGTTCAAGTCCCTCTGCTGTAAGATGTACTGGAGACTTTTGTGATTGGTGTAGATTTTACACTTCTCACCATAAAGATAATGTCTCCATATCTTGAGAGCAAAGATAACTGCTGCCATCTTTAGATCATGCGTGGGGTAGTTCATCTCATACTTCTTCAACTATCTCGAAGCATATGCAATCACCTTACCATGTTGCATAAAAACACATCCAAGTCCCACTCTTAAAGCATCACAGTAAATTGCAAATCCACCTGATCCTTCTGGCAATGCAAGTATTGGAGCTGTAGTGAGGCAAGTTTTGAGTTTCTGAAAACTCTCTTCACAATCATTATGCCACTGGAATTTCACTTTCTTTCTAGTTAACTTGGTTAATGGCGAAGCTATCTTGGAGAAATCATTGACAAATCTCCTATAATAACTTAGCAAACCAAGAAAACTACGAACTTCAGTTACATTCGTGGGTCTAGGACAACTCAATACTGCTTCAATCTTCTTAAGATCCACTTGAATGCCATCTTTACTGACCACATGTCATAAGAAGCATACATGATCAAGCTAAAATTCACACTTCGATAATTTGGCATATAGTTGATTCCCCCTCAGAGTTTGCAAGACTACTCTCAAATGCTCTTCGTGTTCTTCTTTATTCTTGGAATATATAAGGATGTCATAAATGAATACAATGAAAAACTTATCTAAATATGTCTTGAACACTCAATTCATCAAGTCCATAAATGTTGCTGGAGCATTGGTCAACCCAAATGGTAACACTGTAAACTCATAATGACCATATCTCGTCTTAAAGGTAGTCTTACATATATCCTCATTATTGATTCTGAGCTGATAATAGCCTGATATGAGATCAATCTTGGAGAAGTGACTTGCTCTCTGCAATTGATCAAATAAATCATCTATCCTTGGTAAAGGATACTTGTTCTTGACAGTCATCTTGTTCAATTGCCTATAGTCGATACATAACCTCATAGAACCATCCTTCTTCTTCACAAAAAGAACTGGTGCGCCCCATGGTGAGCTGCTCGGTCTAATAAACCCCTTATCCAATAAATCTTGCAACTAGATTTTCAATTCCTTCAACTCTACAGGTGCCATTCTGTAAGGAGGAATAGATATTGATTGCGTACCAGGAAGAAGTTCGATATTAAACTCAATCTCCCTTTTGGGTGGCAACTCTGGTAGCTCTTATGGAAATACGTCCGGAAACTCACTAACTATTGGCATTTGTTGTACCTCATTAGGAGTCTCCCTTATATCAACCACATGTGCCAAATATCCTTAACACCCCTTCCTTAAAAGTCTCCTCACCCCAATGGCCGATATGAAATTGGAAGGTACATCGCTTCTATCTCCTTGGAACACAAACTCGCTCTCATCTCTTGGCTTGAACTCTATCTTTTTCTCGTAACAGTTTATGTAAGCATGGTGTTTGAACAACTAATCCATACTAAGAATCATATCAAACTCTAGTACCTTAAACTCAATCAACTCACTTGGGAGCTTTCTCCCATCAATCTCTACCATGCATGAAGGATACACGTATTTCACTTCAATAGTTTCCCCTAAAGGTATAGACACTTTTAAGGGGTTACTCATGATCTCTCTACCCTTCCCCAATCTCTTAGCAAAGTATGGTGGAATAAATGAATGGGTAGCACCCGAATCAAACAAAACTCTAGCTTGTGCATCTTAGATAGAAAGGATACCTATCACTGTAGTATTTGAAGTACGGGCCTCTTGTTGGTTCAGGATAAACACTTTGCCTCTATCTCTCCCTTTTGTAGCTTGACTAGTTCCAGGTGCTTGGCCTTGTCCTTTACCTCTACCCCCCGAGCTCCTAGTGTCTGGCCTAGCCATCTACACTGTAGGCTGAGAAGTAGCAGGCGTACTTTGATTATCTCCCCACAAGGGACAACCCTTTATAAAATGTCCTGCCTGGCCACATTTATAACATGTCTCAGTCATTGTCCGGCATACCCCATCATGTCTTTGCCCACATGTAGCATAAGTAGGTCGGCTATAGTTCTGTTGCTCATGTCTGGATACAGAACTGGTGGCTGAAGCACAAGCCACTGATACTCCTCTAGACTGTCCTCTACTATGACTATATGGCTCTGAATCATGGTAGAAACAGTAGGCTCGACTATCTTCATCTGAGCATTACACCCTCCACCTCTACTCTAGTTACCAAAAGCCTTACGTTTCTTCTTGTTCCTCTGATCCCTCTCGGCTCTATCTTCCTTGCTCTTGGTCTCCATTTGCTTTGCCTTGTCAATCAACTTGGACAAGGAAGCAAACTCAATAACACATAAGGCATTGTGCAAAGTTGCAATTAAACCCCTTCAAAACCTCCTGATATTAGCTTCTTCGGTAGGAACTACATCATGAGCATACTTGCTCAATCGGTTAAATTCCTTGGCATACTCAGACACGGTCATGCCTTATTGCTTCAGTCTCTCAAACTGAGCTATCCGGTTTTCTCTTTCTCCTTCCCCTAGGAACTCATCTATCATCTCTTGCTTGAATTATTCCCACACTTGAGGAATCTCATCATAAAGCCTATTCTCCACATGATGTTGGAACCAAGTTCAAGCATCATCTTTCAGCAAGAGTTCTACTAGTTCAGTTGCTTTAGTATTGAAACAAGGTAGTTGTCTCACTACTTTCTCAATAACTTCAAGAAATCTGTGAGGGTCTTCTCCATCCTCCCCATGGAATTATGGAAGTCCCATCTTCAGAAAACTATACATGCTCACCCCACCATCATAAATCACCCTCCTAGCTACATGCCTAGGAATATGAGTATTCATAGGAGCCGGTGGATGTGGCATTCTCTCTTGTACTGGTAGAGGAGGCGGTGGTGCTACATTGGCATCTCGTTGCCTAAGTCGCCTCAATTCTAACAATTCTCGGCGGAGCTCTTCATTCTCACGCCTTAAATCATCATCATCTCTTGGAGAAATATTGATTTCTTCAGCTTGAACCTGGCGTCTAGCCTTTGGTGGCTCAAGTGGTTCCTCATGAATGGAAGTGGCATCCGAAGCCACATCCTGTGCATGCATGTTCATAAGAGGAACTTGCATCGGTCTTCTTCTTCCCCTTCCTCTTCTAAGAGGCATCTATAAGACAAACACATAACAAAAAATTTAACACATAACGTTTAATGCGGATTTACATATAAACGATAACTTCAATAGACGTAGAGAAAATCTTTCCTATGATCCATGGTGCTCACATACCCTATGAATCATGTAGTCTAAACTAGACTTAACCTTATGTTCTGATACCAACTTTGTCACAGCCCAATTTCGTAACTGTGATGGTCCTAGAGCATGGGTAAGCATAAGGCCACCGAAAACCGGCAGAACCCATCTATACATACAAATCTCATGGAAACATAATAGTTAACACATGCACTTATCCTAAGAATCAGAACCTGAACTCATACACATATACTCATAAAACTTATAATCTCATAATCTCATCCACATACATGCATATATAAGCTCATAAGTCTCATATATATATATATAAGAACATCAAATGTTGCCTTTAGGCCAAAAGAACAAATCTCTCTCTTTACACACATAGAGCACTAATATACTTCAATTTCAATACAATAATAAGGAGAAATTACATTGATCAAGTTGGTTCTCTAGGAAGGAAAAATGCCTGAAAAACCGAGCTGATAAACTCGTAATGTCCTGAAAAATGGAATCAATAATGAGATAAAGCAGTGAGTAAAGAATATACTACCATACTTGTGAGGCTAGGTAATTCAAGGCTAGCTCACAAGAATGGTAGGGCTCATAGCTCGTCAAATGACTTACAATAGCAATTGAGGTTCATATAACTCGTAAAAGTCAATAACTCGTAATATACAAGAAAAGATATGTATATAGCTCATGAAATATATCATAACTCATAAATAGATGGATATAGAAATCATACTCGTAACATATTAGGAATAGAGGCACTTTATTAGCATATTCCTCTCGTAATAAAGAGTAGAGGCTGGTTGGGCATACTCTTCCTCGTAATAATAGTAGAGGTATAATTAACATACTCTTCCTCGTAATACATGAAATGGATCAGATTTCACGTGTAGGACAATTTACCCTTCCTAGATAAGGGTAGAATATTATACCCTATCCATTGGGTTACAATGTGCACAATGTCTGATGGTTAACCCACATCAGTCGGGGATTTCTATACCATTAATAATTATCAATATATATAGATAAGAATAATTAAGGTTCTCATACTCATTGGCACAAAAGCATTATATGGTTCTCATGATTCTCATAAATGTCAATAATTAGCAAATAGCTAATTAAGAGCTTATAAAATTTAATGAAACAATTATGGTTCAATAAAAAATTTCTCATATTTTTCTCATGGTGGCTCACACAAGAAATTAGGCATTATGCCTTAGAAATTCAAATACAAGAATAGCATTATATTTTTTACTCACCTTAGCCAAAAAGAATCTCTATACTAAAAGGAAGTCCTCAATCACCTCAAATCATCATGGTCCTCATGATCATCATCAAACCTTCTAAGAGGAACTAAACACATAAACACATACAAATTAACCCATGCTCTTAAAATCACCATACACATGTTAGACTCATGATTTTTAATCCTATTCCCTCCTAAAGCATAGATTATAACAATGGAGAAGAAGAATATAAAAGAAATGCAAAACCCTAACTCACCTCTTCAGAGAATGCTTCAAGAAATGAAAGAAGGAATGGACAATTGCAACCCTAGATTTTTTAGTTGAAGCAATTAATGAAGTTTCTTGGCATTTAATGTGAGTGGGTAGATGTTCTTTGAGAGAAAATGAGTTTAGAAACTCTGATGACTCGTGAAAAATGAAGTTTGGGGCTTAATTTCCTTAAATAGAGTTGTTTCCTTTTTCTGTACCTGATAGAAGTCTCAGTCGTGATATGCCAATCGCAGTCGCGACACGTTACTATTTATATTACTATTCATTATGGTATAAAATTTCAGGTAAAGAGGTTCGCGGTCTGTGTTGTGATCGCTACGTTGGACGAGAAATCAATATCGCGGTTGCGACATCAGTGTTGTTAGCGTGATTCTTGTCCTGCAGCTCCACTTAGCAATTTAACTACCATTTCTTAGAGAACTCAATTTACATTCATCCATACACATGATATACATTTGAAATTCATTCATATACATAATGAGAAGTCTATACATGAATATTCAGGGTATTACACCTTTATTATTGCCAATTGATCCTGAATGGATGTTCCCTGAATCCTAATGATCTGAACATTTTCCATGTCAATATGCGCTATCCTCCTCCATGTGAAAAATGTGTGGCCCCTTCATATATTAATCCCTTAAAGTATAGAGATTCCAAGTCAAACCTTCCACTTTGCAGCCTACAATGCTACAAGGCAGTTCAGGAACATATGCCTGAAGATAGTTTTGCACAGCTATGTAGATAGTTCAGTTAAGTATAGACTAGTGAAAGAGCATTTTTAACAGTTTGTTTATGTATGAGATGAATTATCTTAGTTTAATACGTTTTAAGTTTTTTGTTGGTTTAATACATTTTATTTATTTTTAGTTTTTATTGGTTTTATTTATATATTAAAAATCAGCATTAATATTGTTAAAATACTGTAATTTGAGAGAGATGATGGAACAACTTGAGAATTAGGTTTTGTTTTGGCTGATTAGAGATTGATTTGTAATTGATTACATGTTGATTGTTAGTTGATAACAGATTAATTGCATAATTACAGGTTGATTGTTGGTTTTGCGTATTTTAGCATTAGTAGTTGTAAAATACTGGTTGTTGTTGGTTGATTAGATGTTGATTTGTTTTTGATTACAGGTAGATTGTTGTATAATATTTAGTTAATTTTGTATCATTTTATTGTTGTATAATGTTTTCTCAAATTTTCTTTTATATATAATTATTTTTTCTTTTTATATTATTTTTTTTTCAGTAGAGAGTTAGTCATATTTTTGAAATAAATTGTAGATTAGGTTTATAATTTCTAGAAAAAATTAAATAGAGAGAAATTGTATTTTTAATAATAGCATATACCCTTTATCTACTCAGAATATATCAGGAGTATACTATTTGTTATTATTATAATCATATTTAATGTAATATTTTTTTACAAATTTTGAAATAATGAATTAAGCAACAACTTAATTATTTTTTCAAGTTTGACTAAAATATACTAAATGTATACTAAATATATTGAATGAATACCATTTTAAATTAGAATATCAATTTTAAAAATGAACATTTGGATAACCATTTTTGACTTGATAGCGGATTTGCATTCTTGTTTCTTCCATTTTGATTTTGAGTTGTTTTGACAGTATTTCTAACAGGTTTTGAAAGTTGCTACTCTTTAATATTAGTATACCCATTACATCAAAGTCAACATACTTTATGTTGTCATCCCAATGTTCATTGTGATATACAAAAACATGTATTATGTCCATATCTGTATAAATCAGAAAAGAAAAAAATGGATTTTAAAACTTGAATAGACATACTTGATTAAGAATCAAGTTGTCGTATACTTGAAATATACTCGTTATATACTTGAGATATATTATTTACTGTGAGTCTTGAAATATTTTTAATTTTTTTTAGAATATATATTGTTTTATATCTGGTATATACTTAATGTATTCTTCTTATATTCTTAATATTTCTATAATACTGAATATCCAATAATTTTCTTTGATATATATCAAATAAACACTATAAAACTCAATATAATCAATTTTTTCAAAATATATACTTATGATATATCTATATATACCCATGATATACTATTTCCTGGATTTTAGTACAAAATATCGTTAGTTTTTCTGTAGATTTTAAAATTTCATCTTCTATATCTTTTAAGTTTATAAAAAAATAATATAATCTATTTGTTTTGAAGATTTTCGATGCAATGACAGTTAAAACAACACAAAATTTACTGAAATATATGTCTGAAATTTGAATTACCTCTCAAACAATTGAAGAATTGGGTTTGTCAATTAAACTGAATGAATCTTCAAAAAACTGCAAATCTTTCAATTTTCTTTAACTTTTTCGGTTTGAATTTGTTGTTCAGAGTTTTGCCCAAAGTTTCTTCGATTTGAATTTTCAAAACTATTGATTTTTTTTATTAGAGTTGGTATGGTTTTTTTGTTTGTTTAAAAAGAAGGTATAAAAGTAAGAAAAAGGTAAAAGTAAGAATTTTGGAGGGAGCATATAAAAGTAAATTTATTCTCTTTTTTAGACATTTATGTAGAATTTCCTATTAATTTCTCTCAATTAAATTATTTGGACCAGTGATGAATTAACTCGCATGTAGCACGGTCCAACTATGTCTATTTGCAAAGGCAACTAAAAAAAAAAAAAAAAAAAAAGTAATACCAAAGTATAGGGAATCAAGAAGAATGAGCTACCTTTTTCATTATTAAGTAGAATAAAAAATAAATTTTCATAATTCTTTTTTTTCTAATTTCAACATTTTATGTGAATTTAGTTTAATTAAATTTTTTTAATAATATATTATCAAACCATGTAAAATTAATAAACGTTCAATATTTTAATTATAAATGTTGAATGATGTTACATAAAAGTTATCATTGTAAATGTTGAATTATTAATATAAGGTTAATTTTATAGCGCACCTGATACATAGATCATAGATGCACCTCCTAAATAACCTGCTATCTTAAATTAATAACAAGTTAAAATTTACTTATTGTATAAGTTGCTAAGTTATAGTAAGTCACATTTATTTTTATAACATGTGACTAATTAATTAAGTGTAGTGAATTTAAATGGTTTAGGCTTAATTAATTATTTTTAATTAAATCTATATTAATTAATTAATTAATTATTACAAATAATTTATTAAATTGAAAAAAAATTATAAGGTTGAGGCAGGCGTGAGAAGCTTGCCAGCGTCGCTAGTCGCTAGCTAGCGATCTTGATTTAATTTTTTTTATTTTTTTATAATTATATTTAATTAATATTATATTTATTAATTATATATTTATTAGTATGCATTCCACTAAATTTTTTAATTAATTTTTAATAATCATTTTGTAATTATTTTAATTAATATATTTTATTTGTTTATATAATTATTATTTTATTAATTATTTGAAAAAAATTATTAAATATGTTATTTCTTTTTTTTATTATTATTTAAAAAAAAAATCCATTAATTTAAAAATGCATTTTCAATGGTGGATTCTATGCCAATCAAGAGAAAAAGAAATATGATTTTTCTTTTTTATTCGGAGGAGTGGTCATGTTGGAGAGGGGAAGAAAGAGAAAGAAAAGAAAGAGGAAAATATTTTTTCTTTTTGAAGTGGAAACTATGATGTAAAGAGAAAATAATAATAATAATAATATAATTATATATTTTGTTTCAGTTATGAATATAATATTTTTTTTAACTCTAATTTATTTCTTTGATTTAGATATAATTGCAACTAAAATTGTAAATGGGGGCAATATTGATAAAAAATAAAAGTTTTGGACAAAATTTTTTAAAAAATCAGAAAGTTCGAATTTTTTTAATATATATAAGAAATTATTTACAAATAAATTTAATTTAATAAAATTTATTTGCAAAAGTAATTCATTTGATTCCAAATACAATATAAATTCCAATTTATTGGAAAGGAGAACAATTAATTTCCAATCCTAAGCTGAACTAAACCAAACTCAGTAGTAGTCTAATCCATGAAAAAATATACCACAACTTAATTACAAGCCATCCTTGACCTTTATCGTGGATATAACTCGCTAATTGAAGCCTCGTTTATCGATAATGGGAGAGTTTCAGATTTGGC
>CATKHJ010535735.1:0-16380 GCA_949750685.1 Vernicia montana
ATATATAAGCACATATACCCGTATTGCCTTTCCTGATTAAATTTTCTGGATTCACCAGTCACCAGGCAATTCTTGTACGAATGATATTTGCTATCATAACTATACATATATATATTGACATTGTTTGTTGTATGTTGATATTGATATTTTTCAAGCAAGCTTATTTTACATGCATATTGATTGTGATTCGCTTTTTGTATGTTATTTTGTTTAGGAGGAAATTACATTAAAATATCATATGATTTTACGTTTATTTTAAATGGGACTGTAGGTTTTTGTGATACTTTAGTATTTTAAGCTTAACGCTATTTGACACATTAGTATCAATCTATTTAACGCCGTAAAAATTATTGATGTGAAAATTAAAAAATATTATTTTTTTTCTACGTGGTGCCCACGTGTCAAATAATTAATTGAATTCCATGAATTTTAGACAGAAAGAAAAGTCATGTTCGTTACACATTATGAACACTCATTGTAAAAGAGTTACCTTCGTCATTCTTGATGATGAGGGTGATGGGGTGACAAGGATGACATAAGTAATTCTTCTGTAACTGGTGTTCACAAAGTGTAATGAATGTGACTTTATTTTCTATATAAAATTCTTAGAATTCAATTGATTATATGACACATGGACGCCACACGTAAAAAAAAAAATAATATTTTTTAATTTTCATGTCTGTAATTTTGACGGCATTAAGTAGATTGATATTAATGTGTAAAACTGCGTTAAGCTTATGTTACTAAATTGTCACGAAAAAAAATCACAATTCTTATTTAAAATAAATGTGAAATCACATGATATTTTAGTGTACTTTTCCTCTTATTTTATTACTTAACTTTGATTTGAAATATTGATCTATATTTCTACAATATATATATATATTGAACTATATTCTTATACTTGGTTAAATTGTATGGGGTCAATGCAAAATGATTGCAAGGGGACATTCTTTTCAGAACTTGCCTTTTGGCCTTGTCTATGCTAAAGAGCATAAAAAGAATGGCATAAGATGTTTTTGGCTATTTGTTCGACAAAAGAAGTGCATGAAATGTTTTTTCCAGTTTCAATATTCTGTTTTGTGTTCGTCTACTCAAGGGCCAAGGCCTACTTTATGAGCAAAAGGGTTCTGCCATTGTTTGCTTTATTATTTTTGAATGCAGTCAGTGGTATTTGAACTAACTTTCATGTAATGCATTAAATATGTCTCTTTAGTCGAGTTAAACACAAACCACCACTGAAATTAGGGGATTAAGGGGAAAGAAAGTATATGTATATCTATTGTCATCTATCCTCAAGGGTTTTTTTTTTTTTGTTTTTTTTTTTAAAAATCAAAATTTGATAGCTAGTTTATAAATATTTGTGAGTCCATGTGATTGATATGATTCTTAAAATTTGATGGTCATATTTCTTGTCTCTATCATTATATCCTTAAAATTTGACAGTAGATCTTTTTTTGTTCTTTTAAGTATGGAAAGGGAGATTCAATAGAGAGTCTATTACTCTTAGGGCTGAACACAAATATTAAAAGTTTCGAATTGAATTAAATAATCGAATTGAAAATATTCAGAACCAAACTGAATCGAACCGTTGATTTTTTTATTTTCTTCGAATCAAAGTGTACCGAGTTAAATGTTTTAATACGGTTCTGGATTTTAATATATATCCGAGTCAAGAACCGTAACAAATTGAATCAAACTGTATTGAATTGAATTGGATCGAAATAATCAAAGTTTTTTATTTATAATATATAAGTAATGCTAATTGAATAATATATAAATAACGGGTAAAATGCATGCAAAATACTAAATTTTGCATTGTTTTTTAATTTGATCACTAAATTTTAATTTTTTTCACAGACAGGTCACAAAAGACAAATCCGATAAAAAACTTACCTTCAAAATCACTAAATTTTGCACTATTTTCTAATTTGATCACTAACCTTCAATTTTCTTACAATTTGATCACTAAGTTTTGATCACTAAATTTTACATTGTTTTTTAATTTGGTCACTAACCTTCAAGTTCTTCATCAAATTTATCTTCTTGACCCGCTTGTGAAAAAAAAATCAAAGTTTAGTGATCAAATTATAAGAAATTGAAGGTTAGTGAATAAATTAGAAAATAATACAAAGTTTAGTGACTTTGCATGCAATTTACCCTATAGATAATACAAAAATTATAAGATTATACATGACATTTTATCAATTATCAAATTATATTAAGATTATATAAAAAGAAAATTAAATGAATTATAAATCTATAATTATAAATGTGTATATCTTAATTGAATATAACTATTAATATTTATACAATTACTTAAATATTAGATTGATTAAATATGTATTAATGAAAAATTAGTAATATAATATGGATTAAGTTTTAATAATACTGAAATATAATCACATATTATAATTAAACATTTTAAATTCACTACATATATGTTTTAAAAAAAAAATTAATATATGTTATGATTAATCAAGAAATTATAATAAGAAAGTATGATGTATTAGTATATAAGTTCAGTAATGTTGTCATTTTAATTGTAATTATATTCATGTGATACTAATAAAGTTTTAGATTAAAATTTTGTTAGTATTATATAATTTAATATTCTAATCTTTTAAAATATTTTTTTTATTAATTAATATTTTTGTGATACATTATCAATAATAAAGTATTTGCAATAAGCTAATAGTTTGTATAAAAAGTTAGAAAGTGGTTATAAGAAATTATGTATTAGTTTTAAGTAGTATATAAGTTAACATTAAAATTATTTGAATTAAGTAAAATACTAATATAATTATATTTATATTATACTAATAGAGTTTTTACAGTAATTCATCCAAAAAATTTGTGAATAATAATTAATTTATTAATATAATAAATGTAATTTTTTAATTAATTAATTACTTCTTATGTTTAATTTTAGTATTGGATCAATAAATTAGAATATAGTGAAAATCTTCGAATCTCTATATTGTATTGAATTGGTTTGTATTATATTGAAATATTCAATCCCTAAATTGTATTGTCTCGAAATTTTTAAAACAATACAATAAAAAGATTTTTTACTTCGATTTCGATTTTATTATATTCAAATCTAAAGTTCTAAAATTCTATCTAATCCTAAAAATTTTCAAATATTTAAATTGTACCGAACGATACTCAACTCTAATTGTAAGATACTTTTTTATTTTTTTAACACAACATATATGTCATGATCTCTGGAAAAAAAAAAAACCATATATGTTTTGATTAAAATTTTATAAGTATAAATAGAATCGTTTATATAATTTTATAATTATATGTCATATCTAATTTCGAATCTCACAAATTATTAATTAAATATAATAACTAGGACTTTTTTTTAATAAATTTATTTTCAATTTGTGTTCAAATTCCAAATCTCTTAATCTTGAAGATAACTTGAGTAATATTAAATTAAAAGGCAAAAATACAAAAAAAATCCTTAAACTTTTATCAATAGCTCTATTCGACCATTTCTTTTTTTATGATGCAATTAAATATTTTATTTTTTAATTTAGCACAAATAGACTCAATGACAACCAGAGAAGCATGAGCAACGGCAAAATAGAAGCGAAATAACCGTAGAGGATTTGCATATCCAAAGAAGCGAAAGACGGGGGTTTTGGAGGGAGAAGAAAATAGAAGCCAAGGCAAAATAGAGAGAGTTTTTTTTTTTTTTTTTTTCGTGTAATGAACATCTGGTTCGTCCCTTTTTTTTTTTTTAATCAAACTAAGTTTTAATTTCAATAGTTCTTATTATTTAAAATTTTAATTTTTTAAAATTTTATTTATGATTTTGTAATTAAATTTTTTTTTTTTAAGTTTTTAAACTAACGGAGCTTCAATTTCCGTTTGCCACTAGGTCTATTTGGGCCAAATTAAAAAATAAAATGTTTAATTGCACAAAAAGAAAGTTTTAATAGAATCATTGGCAAAAGTTCAATTTTTTTTTTTTTACCTTTTCCCTAAATTAAAAACTTACTGATAATAGGAAATTAAAATGGAATACACACCAATTTATGCTCTAATGTGAAACAGTTCCAAATAATAATAGAAGATGTAATGGCATTTTTTTTTTTGTCCAATAAAATAAATATTCATTAATGGGCCTAAAGTCCAAACCAGTACAAGAAATAAGATCATAAAACATGATAGTCATCTAAAACTCAAACAATTACCCAACATGAATTTTTCGACATTGGGCTTCAAGCCCATACACAAGGCCCATGGCCTACATCATATGAAATTTTATAATAATACCCCTGATCGTCCTTCTCTCTTCCAGAACTTTCTATGCTCTCTGTCAATCTTGTCACCGACGATGACAACGTAAGAAAGAAAGGCCACCAATAAATTAGAGGTAGAGCTAGACCATATAGAGAAAGAATATATTGATAGAGCACCAAGTAAACTCATCTCAAAGCACACACATCATCATCGGGCCATGAGAGACCTGGATCTTTGGACTCCAATCAAAGATGAGCTTGCCGGCTAATCAAGGCAATCGGGCTACCAAACGGACTTGATCTCCAAAAAACACTACCATTTGCTCCAAATGAGTCCTTAATCTCCACCCAATTATCATCCAAAACAGGATCTCTAAGGAAGTGGAGGTAAAAAAGGAGCTGGAGAAAAACGGTCATAGAGGTAGTCATCGGATCTATCAAAAAGACCAAAACAGAAGAAAAAAATCCGTATAAAACGAGATAAGCAAAAGAACCATACTATACCTTAGAAAAAATAACTTTATTACAAAGAAATAAACAGCGAAATAAAAGAGAAAAGTCTAAATAAAGTGCAAAAGGGGATCTCCTCTAATAACTAGAGTCGCCAGGAGTTTCCCCCAATAAGAAACCCTAATTGAAGGAGAAGAAGAGTGTAGAGAGAGACAGCAGAGAATTTAAAACCAGAGAGAGAAAGTTTTTTTCTGTAATGGCAATTTTGAGCTTTTATGTAGAGTGATGTTTAATGAAAAGAACTGTTACCTGATATGATTTTCCAATAATTTTCAATGTTTTCTGTTGTCCTAAAAAAATATACTCCACCATAGATCATAGTCACATCAATATCCTTTCCCGGTTTTTAAAGTCTCTTGTGATCTATTACAAAACAGATGTTTTGGATATTATTTATTAATAATAATAATAATAATAAATCCAATTCAATTAATTAACATAGCTTCTTAAATCAAATTGCTTTTATACCAATATTAATTAACCTGGGCAAGTTGGTCTACAAGGGTGTCTTTAGGTTTTTTTTTTTTTGCCAAATGGTGTCTTTAGGTTGTAATCAGCATAAATTTATCAAAGTACAGTACAAGAATAGATGGACAAAATTCAAATCATGTAAGAGGCATTTACTCTTTTCTTTTTCTTTTTTTCCTTTTTTTTTTATAAATATATTGTATACCGTATGAATACCAATTACAAATATATAATATATCAAACTGAGAATTAAATTAAACATTATAATTTAATATGAATAAGAAATAAGTTTAAAAATCAAATTTACAATATTTCAACACCTCAATTTTTATTTTACCACTAAATCGAACCTCTCAACATCTTACTCTTTGGCTCAAAAATAGAAAAAAAATAATAATTAATTTATATCCAAGTTGATCAACAAAGCCAATAAAAATAACTTTAATTCTTAGCCTTTTTCATCTTTTGGCTAAGATAAACTCTTATATTATTATTATTAAGCTAATAATCTTTTTAATATTTAATTAATATCACATATCATTTTCAAGTCACTCTCCTTAATTGGAGAAATTAATAAAATAATTGCAAATTGGCACCACATGATAATGCAAGATTACTTATATGAAGATATTTTATGCTTCTACAAGTGGAATTAGGCTGCGGCTAATTAATTTATTTATTTTGATTCAAAACACTATTTAGATTATTTTATATTTGAAAATGACCCAACTTTTTTTTTTTAATTATTTCCTATGTATCTTCCGGAATAAAGTTCGATTTTTACCAAACAATAAGCATACTGTTTCTGGAATATAGCAATATGTCCTTGTTCTTAACAGTAATTTTCTTTATGTACTAGGGTTCTCATATATATATATTTTTTTTAATGGAATGTACTAAGGTTCTCCTGAATTCTGGAACTTGCTAGCTTTTTCTTGTTCATCTCTATAATTTCAAACTTTTTCATGATGTCCTTACTTTCATGAAAGGTATAGAACATATTGAATCACTTATAATTCATTTCATGTTGGGGCCGATATGGTCATAACTCATTTTTAATTTTTAAAATATAAAATTATAAAAATTTGATTATATATTGTATTTGATTTTTTTTTATTTTATGTAAAATTTTTTCTTTAAATATATAAAAATTTACTTAATTATATATACTATTTTAATATAAATTATGATTTAAGAAATTTGATTCTTATAAAAAAAAAATTATCGCTCCATCACTTGTTTTAGTATAATTATATATATATATATATATATATATATATATATATATATATATATTGTCAAAGGTATAATTATTGATATTGATTCTTACATATTATTATAGTTTAATAGTGAAATTAATCATTTCTTCTTTATGGAATGAAAATGAAATGGATGATCAATTCTTTTGGTATTATTAATTAAATTGTGATTTGATTTTGAATTATTTTTTTAGCATTTAAGATATTTAATATCGGTGAGATTCGAATATTAATATTCATTTTTAAAATAGTCTCATTTTACTATAAATTAAGACATCGATTGATCTCATTTTCAACATTGATTTTCTTAATTAAGTGTTATTGCTATGGTTGTAAACTCCTATATCAAATTCAAATTATTAATTAAAATTTGAATCATAATATAATTTAGTTCGAATTATTATTTAAATTATTTAAAATTAAATTCAACTCAATTAACTGAATTGAATTTAAATATTTGAAAAATTAATTCAAGTAAATAATAATTAATAACTTAATTTCTCTAATAAAAAAGTTGCTTTAGATTATTAATGGTTATTAAATATAGAATGCAATTATTTTTCTTTTAAAAAAGAAAATTAATTTGAAAAAAAAAATATCACAAAAGGACACTTGTCAATTGTCATTTCAAAGAAATCCAAGTTGCTCAATAATGATTTTTCTGTAGCTTTATATGGCGCATGGTCCGGCACAGAGACGACAACGATGGGAAGGTGCCAAATATTTTTTTTTTTTGGCCAAATGGAAGATACTAATTCGGGAAGGCTAATGCCTAATGCCAAGCCAAAACAAAGGGTGATGGCTGTATAATGCATTTTCCAAAATTCCAAATTTTGGTGTATCTATATATAGTGTCACGATCATCTTGTCCAAGCTCATTACAAAATGCTAAATAATTTCGATAGTCCAAACCAAAAATTATTATGTTAGGATTTCAAATCTAAGCAGAATCTCACATTAGAAAGAGAAAAAATTAAGGAAAAAAATATAATTGAAAATAATCTATAAATCGATTGTTTTATGATTTTAAAATAAATTGTAGTGTTAAACTTATGAGTGTGTCTCTCAAAATAAGTGATACTAGATACAAACTCACGCGTTAAAGCAAGATTATTCATTTTGTTAATTATAAATTGATATATGCAAATAATAAATCAAACTATAATGAGAATATGCTGTATATGTAAATTGAAAATATATTAGACAAATATATAACAAAAATAAATACAAACATTTATACTTAATCCATGTTATAAATGTGCCATTAAATCTCAAAACTATTCAAAACGGATCAAATAAATCTAAAAACTAACAGTAGTTAATTTTTCTATTAATTTGATGGGCCTATATATATATATATATATATATATATATATATATATATATATATATTAAAGAAAAGTAAAAAAAAAATACTAAAAAGATATATAAATTATTAGACCCCAACTATAGCATGCAACAATCGAACAAAATTATTCATGCTTCTAACAACAGAGACAGTGATTAGAAACTTAGAAATTATAACACTATTGAATGCCAACTGATATATACCGATCTATATAGATCACTTCAAGCGAGCCATGATCCCCCTATAGATTACAACCTCCACGTGGAGGTTTTCACTCAAGGAGCCCAAGCCTAATGTGGCCCAATATGAAGGTTCACAATTGAGGGGACCATACATACTCAATGCTTCCATTCAAGAGAGAGTCAAAGCCCAAAAGTTAAAGTGTGATGTCATATCCACAAATGTATTCCTTATAAAATATACAATTTATCAAAAAATTTGGTGAATTTGAAGGTTACTATATGTCATTGGCATCTCCCCTTAATCAAAACCCCAACTTTGCTCAAGTAGGCATGCATAAAAGACTTCATCCACTAACTTCCATTTTTAAAGTTATTTTTTCAAGTGTTTGAATACTACTAGTTACTTTCGCACATGTATTGCATATGATTATTATAAATTTTAAACGCGTGATTATGTATTATTAAATATAAAGTATTATATGAAATAAAAATATTTTAATTAATAATAAAATATAAATTTTATGAAAAATAAAATGAAGTCAGTAAATTTTTTTTCAAATTTTAGCTCGATAACAATTAGTATTTATATTCAATCAATAAAATAAAATAAAAATAGTAAAACAATCAGAATAATAATTTAATATTTCAAACTTATATAAAATCTATTTGAATGTGAAATCTAAAATCTAATATATAGTACTATAAAATATAAATTATGAATATTTTAATTGCTCATTAATATTGAATAATAATTAAATATGGTACATATATTGGAATATAAAGCAATACATTTACTAACTTATTGAAAAATTATTATTTTCGATTTACCTCATATCAATTTTGTTATACATGAGAAAAAAATTATTAAAATTATTATGATTATTAAATCCTAACTTCTAAGTCCCTTTTAAAAAAATTATTTTTACATACAAAGTATTATAAACTTAGACTAGTAGAGACAATGTCTAAATTAAATAAAGACATAATAATTAATTACAACACAATTATATAATATAATTTTTTTTCACTGAATTATATAATATAAATTCTAACCCTAAATCTACTCTTGAATTGATTTATTATTCTTAACATAAATGAATAATGAGTCTATGAATGCCTATGTCTTGTTTTTATTTTTGTATCCGTAGATATATATTTTTATTTTTTCTAATTTATGAAAATAAACATAAAATTTGAAGAGTGTTTTTAAGTTTTTCAATTAAGATTAACAAATTTAAAAGTAAATACGATTTGAAATATAATTTTTATTAAAAAAGAGTAAATTTGGCAAAAAAAAAAAAGAATTTGTGTTAAAATAAGCAAATTTTTAAATATGATTATAAATTCATGTACCTCTTTTTTTTACTCTTATTCATGATCTTTAGACTTAATTTCAATTTATGAGAGAGTTTTTTTTTTATTAATAAAAATACATATTAACAATTAAGATGATATATAAAAAAGAAAAAGAAAAATATATAAAATATATATATATTTTGTCAAAATAAACATGATATACTAATATATTAAAAAAAATATTAGTACATACATGTCATTGTTAATAAAATACATATTAACAATTAAGATGATATATAAAAAAGAAAAAGAAAAATATATAAAATATATATATTTTTTGTCAAAATAAACATGATATATTAATATATTAAAAAAAATTAGTACATACATGTCATTGTTATAGGAAAGACTCTGCCGAAATTTCGGCAAAAATATGAGAGTCGTTTAGAATAGAGCTTAAGTTAGGATTATTCTCCTCGTGTTACTAATAAAATTTTATTACTATATTGTTATAGTTTACCCAAGTTCATCTTCAGCTACTCCAGACCAGTAGAAAAATTATGTTAGAGATTTTATTTAAGTGTTGTGAGTTATATAATTTAATATAACACTCATTCCCCTTATGCATTTAATATTGTAATTGCATTCATGCATTGACTGTTTGTGTGTGTGTGTGTGTGTGTATACTGATATTAGATTAAGGAAGCATAATGCTTGTGGATATCTTAATGAGTTTGCTTTATTTGCGAATGTTGCATTTGTATTGTGATTACGATGGAAATAGGATGAGGTGGAATCCGCCTATGCTAACATAGGCAATGTATATGGTACGATAGGATATGATACGATATACGATATGAGATGACATGTTATGAGATATAATTGATGATGATATTACAGGGATAAACTGGTTAGAGTTGGTCTCATCGTGACCTTTAGACATGGATAAGAAAGCATTAGGATGCCTGGTTAGAGCTGGACTCACCATGGCCTCATAATTTGAATTTTAAGAAAGTCAAGGGAGGGGGTCGTGGACATTCCCATCATGTGTGATTATATTGATAATGTTTGATTACGTGTGATGTGCTAGTTGATGCATAAACATTTCTCGAATATTGTCTAATGATTGTCATGTGAATGACATGTTATATTAATATCTATATAACTCATTGAGTTAAACGCTCACCACTGTTCAATATTTTCCAAATTATAGTTAGTACCAAAATTAGAGGAAGTCAATGTATTATTGGAGAGTGACATTGTATTTCTTCATTCGCAGTTGTCCAGTGGTTTACTTCATGTATTGTATATGTAATTTTAAATTCTATAACTACGCATTAGTATTTTTGTTATCTATAGTTACAATATAGTATGGTTAAGTGATTATTTATATGAGTTTATTGAGTTTGGAGGATAGTTGAGCTTTTCTCATTCTGGATGATGTTATGTTCTGTTAAATAGGAATCTTATGATTAGCTCTGAGAAGTAGAAATTTGATGTTATGTACTTGTTCTATTTGACAGGTGGGTTCATAGCCTTTTATATGTAACAATTACAATTGTTAGTCGTTTAGTAGTTAATCAGACTTATTACGAGTTCTGCAAGTTTTATATTTTTTTTGTTTCTTATTGCTAGTCACGTGCTTTAGAGTCGAGTTATGACATTTATATATAGTATAGATAGATATAGATATTCATTATTTACTAACTACAATTTTTCTCACTCTTTTTAAATATAAGGGAACGAAATAATTCAAGTTCAAATATTAATTTGGTGAGAGATTTTAAAAGATAGCATTACCTCATATTGTATAGCACACAATATTACTTTGATTTATTAGGATTCCAATTAATAAAAAAACCTCAAAAAACCTATTAAATTTTGGTACAATAGTTAAGTATAGTAATTTTTTTTTTTTTATAGAACCTCCCGTTGATTGCTTAATTTGATTTATTGGAATTTTAATATTGTTATTGTCTCTAAAATTATAAGATTACGAGTTTAAATCCAATCAAAATCTAACTAATAATAATTAAAAAAAATTATATGAAAGGATTATAAAGAAGAACATAGCACAGTAATTTAACCTTTTCTTTTGGATATTATGTTCCATGTAGTGCTAATTAAAGCGATGGAAGTGTCCTTTCAATTTTTTTATGAATGGACTTGCATTAGGCTTAGGCTTTAATAATTTAGGTATATGGAGGAAGAGAACAGTTTTACAGGGTACAGTTTAGTAATAAAGAGTTTGTCTCAAAAAATAATTAACATTAAAAATATGTTGGAAAGTGATTTGGATATCAAATAAATATTAAAAAAAAAATAAAAAGTTAATTCGATTTACAACCCTTTTTTTTTTTTTTTTGCCTAAAGAAGATAAAATACTAGCATTGATAGGGCATAGAGCCCAAAAAAATACAGGTATAAGGTGTGCTTAAGGAGTTACCCAGCAAATTACATCAATAAAGGATTTACGGTCCAAAATCAAACTACCTTTTCTGAGTTTTTTAGCCATAGGCTTTAAGCTCAAAACAAAATAAAACACAGACCAAGAGTATGTGAGTTTCACGACCCAAAAGCCAGAAAAGAAAAGACGCATATACTCCTTGTAGGCCTTCTCCCTTCCAGATCTCACCATCAGCTCCATCGTTGCCGTTGCTGCCACCAGAAACCCATAATAGAAAGCTGACCCCTCAGAGAATAGAGCATATGCGGCTGAACACACCCCAAAACATATGTACCTTGGATCTCTATAATCTGCCATCCACTGCCAAAGAAGAGCATGAGCAATGGATCCATAACAAAAACTCGTTTCCCACCTTCGAAAGATCCATGATCTTGAGGGAATCGATTCTCTGTTAGGGGCTTTGGATCTCAACAGATCAACAACCATATAAATAGCCTCTGAGATAACAAAGTCATTGCTAGCACCCTCTTCCACCTCCCATCGGTAGCCATTGCATGTCATATCCTTAAGAAAATAATGGCGGTGAGAGAGCCGGACGACGCCAGACTCAGGCAAAGTAGCATTAGCACCCCCAAAACATATCCAAACAACAAGAGCAAAAGAAACTCTAAACTCGTACCAGACGAGAGCCTTAAACACCAAAAGGCAAGCAAAAAACATAAGTTTGTTATAGTACTTGAAACATAACCAAAGAAAATGGGATCCCATTCGATGGTTGTAGGCCCTATAGGTTCCTCCTAAACAAAACCTTAAATGTAGGAGCAAGAAGCTCTAGAGAGATGTATAAATGTCCCAATTATGATCGCCACAAAATTTACAAGCCGATTTGAATATTGATAAAAATAAAAAAATTAATTTGCCATTGCCAGAAACTTATACCTTATATCTAGGGTAGAGTTGCAAATTAGTCAAGCCGTTCGTGAACGAGCCAAAATTGAGCCTTACTTTAAGGTTCGATTAATAAACGAGCCGAGTTTGAGCAAAGCAAAACTCGGCTCGATTAGACTCGTGAACGGTTCGATAATAAACTCACGAACAGGCTCGATAATAAGCTCGTAAACAACTTTATTATTATTATTATTATTATTATTATTAACTTAATAATTTTGACACTCCAAAAAATATAGTTTAATACTCTTATAAACTTTTTAATAATTCAATTTGACTAAAATATATATACTCATGATTAATATAATATAATATTTGTTTTATTATATAATCTAATATTCTAATATTTAAAAATATATATTTTATTAATTAATATATTTATAATACATGTAATGCTATATTTTATGATTTTTTTTCACTAATTAAATGTTTTTGTTTTTATGTTAGTTTTAAGCATTTTTATTATAGTTATTTTATTAGAAATAAATATTTAGAAAGTTGAGTATTTTGATAAATTATAAATGAATTTCAAAATGAATCGAACTCGAGTTTAACTGAATTATAATTTATTAACCAACCGACCTCAAGTCAAGCTCGAACTCGGCTCGAATTTAAACGAGCCAAGTTTGAACATGATTTTCAAGTTCGATTCAAAGCTCGAGCTTAGAAAAAAAAAAAATATTGAGTCAAGTCTGAACATGCTAAAGTTCCGCTCGGCTCGGCTCGGCTCGATCACAGCCCTAATCTAGGGGTGTGCAAACAGTTAGTTTGATTTTGAATCGAACCAAACTAAAATAACTGAAATAACATTTTCACCAAACCGAATCGAACTTAGAATAAAATATGAACCGAACTAAAAAAGTTCAGTTCAGTTCAATTCGGTTGGTCGGTTTGGGCTGGTTTTGTTTTTTTTTTTTTTGCTATTTCTTTTATATATATATATATATATATAATTGAGATAAAATTCAAGCAAATTTTAATATATATATATATTTCAGTCGGTTTGGTTTTAACCGAAATTTTGGAGTAAAAATTGAATTGAAATTTAATTCGGGTTTTAAATTTTCAAACCAAACCAAACTAAACCAAGATTTTAAAAAATTAAACCGAATCAAATTAATCGGTTCGATTTTATTCACCCCTACTTATAGCTATTTATTTATGTGTTTTTTTAGCATTAATTTATTTATGTGTTTCAAGTAGCTTATGAGGAAAAATAAGGAAAGCCACGAAAAGGCTAGCAAATTTGTGTTAATAATAGTAGTAATAATAATAAAAGTAGGAACTTGGGAAATTGCATTGTTCAAGTACAAGAAGACAAATTTGTTTTAATTTTAGTCATGACCAAATGGGAAGCAAACAAAACATATCAAATAATAAAACATAAAAATGTTTTGTCCAAATGTGATTGGTCAAATCGCAAATAAATATTTTAGTAACATAGATATTATTTTAGTAACAATATCATTTATATATATTTAGTGTGCATTCATGTTTTAAAACTACCAATTTTAATTTTTCACATGTATAATATTATATTATATTATTTACTAAAATTATTCAAAAAATAAATAAAATTGCATATGATAAATTAATCAAAATATTAAAATATATGAATTTTTGTCTAAGAAGATTATGATTCTTTTTTTTTATTATTAACATTGTCTTATAATTCATCATAATTTTAAAATTTATGATAATATATTCAGTAAAAAGCGATAAAAGAATATCTTACTTAAATTTTCTTATTTAAATATAAATAATGAAAATCATTACATAATTTATAATGATCTATTACTCAAAAAATTTTCACACTTAATCTTTTTCTTATTTAAATGTAAATAATGAAAATCATTATATCATTTGCAATGATATTTCTTACGAAATTTTATATCATAAATAAATATGAAAAAAAAGTGAATATACAATTCGCTACATCAAACTATAATATTTTAGTAATTATAACTTTATATTTTCTCATGAATTTTATTTTTCATAATTAAACGAATAAATTTTATTATTTGACAATAAATCACTATATAAATAAAGATAATAAACTACTAATTTAATTATCCGTTCGTTTCATGAAAAATAACTTATTTTTAGAAAATATTTTCCGATGAAAAATATTTTCTAAAAAACTAATTTTCTATTGTTTGATTACAATATTAAAAATTAGCTAAAAAATACTAAAAAATTTAATTTATAAGACTATAAACATATTTAAATTTGTAAGTATCGTTGATCAGTGGATTAATAAATTTATATTTATATATTTTTATTTCATTATAACGAATTTGTCAAAATCTGAAAAATAACTTTCCGTTTTAAAGAGATGAAGTCATTTTCCTTAAAAATGACTTAGTTTTTCATTGATTAGAAAAGTATTTTCCGTTGACTAATTTTTCGAAACGTTTCAAACGTTATAAAATAAAAAAAAAAATATTTTCCAAAAAAATAATTTTTGCGAAAAATAAACGGAAAATAAATATTTTTATTTAAAAACACATTTATATTAATATTTTAATTATTAAAAATATAAAATAATTTAAAATTGGACTCGCCTAGCCTCTAAAGAAAAAGACAAATGTGATGGGTCAAATCATAAAGCTTCTATTCCTCCACAAAGGCATATTCACATTTCACAGGACAATGCATGCCAATTTATGAAAATTTTCATTGAATTGGAATTTTGAAAGAGCGAAATTCTTAATAATCTATGTACGTCCATCCTACTCCTATACTCTTTACTTGCTTTCTTTATTGTTTCTTCAACAACCAAAAGACTAGAGAAGAAGAAGAAAAAGGAAAAAGTCCACTTCAAAATTTTTAGATCGCAAATAAAATTTTAAAATCTCTTTCTTTTAATAATTGAATTAGCATGTTTAATGGTCTAAAAATCAAATTATATTATTTAGTGTAAGCATTTATTTACTTTTATATTTATATGAGATTTATTTTCTTTTTCTTTTTTTTGGTAAAAGTATATAAAATGCACTATAATTTTATTTTAACATATACCTTTATATTTAATAATATCTCTTGAAATCATGCACCAACATTAAATTGCAAATTCAATCAATTGATCAGTCATGAACAGAAAAAACTAAAAAGATAAGAGAAAATGCATGCATTGGGTCTAGGACAAATTAAAATGGGGACATTTTAAGTACAAAATTTGTCTCCAATATTATGATAATACCCATTAACAATATTCAGACACCAAATAATTAATAGTACAAACTTTGCCAATTCAGGTATTTTTACGAGTTTGAGATGCAATACTTTTGGTATTTTTTACCACTTTGATTTAAGTGATCAATCCATTAATTAAATAATTAGGAATATTGATTATGATTTGTACAAGTAATTGAAAATAAACATCAAATTTTTAATAAATTTTTAATTTAAGAGTACTGAAATTATCTTTAAAATTGTAAGATCTCAAATTCGACTCATAATTTAAGCTAAATTTATAAAATAAAATCAAAATCAAAATCAATTCTTTTTATTTATATTTTCCATGAAAATTATATATACCCCACAACAAATTAAATTAATTAGAATATATATAGTAGTGAATTGCGAATCTTGATCAAAGACTACTAAAAAAATAAATGTGAAAATGGGTAATGTTAGACTTAGACAGGAGTGGAATTTACTTTTGTCAATGTCAACTAGTTAATTAAAAGCCACACTATTATTA
>CATKHJ010535741.1:0-26758 GCA_949750685.1 Vernicia montana
AAAAATATTTTATAATTTATTTATAAATTGTTAGAATTATTTATTCTTCAAAATAAGTAATAATATTATTAAATTCTCAAGAACTGAACCAAAATTTGAGTTTAAATAGGTAAAATAACTTTAAGAAAATAGAGTTATCACCCTTTTTTTTTTTTTTTTTTACTTAAACAGATTTTTAAGTTAGTAGTGAAAGAAAATGAAGTTTATCACATTATAGCCTTTATATATTTTTCTTTTCTTTTTCATTTATTTTTATTATCATATATTTTTGGCTCAATCTTCACTCTCCACCTTTCCAAGAATTTTTCAACAACTTTTCTGGCTATATAATTATTTTATTTTATTTTATTTTTTTATGTTTATCATTTGGTGCTAAATGGTCAACTTATGATGTCATTATTTCTTAATTTTTACAATATTGTAATTTTTAATCCTTAATTACTCTATTATTATCTAATATTATTTTTAGTAACTAATTTAGGTTTCTAATATTATTTTTACTCATCTCCCCATCAATCTTCCCTAGGTTAGAATTTTCTAAGATTCCGAAAATCAAAATTCGTCGGTTACTCACGCAGCGTACCGATTTTGCTTAGATATTTTATATGCTTAACTTCAACTTCATTTTCAAGTTTCATCACTTATAACATCCTCATATTTGCCTTAATTATCCAAATAAAATATAAAAATCCATTCCGGGATTGGAATTTGCTAATTCGCTCTAAAGGTCTCGATTTCTAAACCCATATCATTTTTAGGACTTTAGTTCCTAACTTCCTATTTTCTACTTCTTTTTGTTCTAAACTATGTTATTACTGTCTATTAATATTTTTAATACCATATTTAGGGTTTCAATATCCTATTTAATAATAGTTCCATGAATTTCCCTTGAATCGATATCGATGTAAAATTACGAAGTCGGAGTCCGTCGATTTCATGCTTAGCATATCAATTTCCAAACTCATGCTTAATTTAAGGTTTTGAACCTTTTCCTTCTATTTTCTCCTTCAATTTCTCCATCTAACTTAGTTCCAAATTATCTCCAAGCCTCTGGTGACCTAGGGATGCCTGGGATGTTACATTCTACCCCCTTTAAATAAAATTCGTCCTTGAATTTTCAAAACAGCTTACTTACCTAGTTGTAGAAAATGTATCCATTATGTATCTCCCATATATTTATACACTTTCTTGTCCATAACCTTCATATAGATTCTTTGAATTTCTCTCCTTCAGTCTTATAATTCACTATAATCCATATCTTAGTGATTTGTATCTTGTTTCTCTATCATCGTATATTCGAATTACTTATATTGCATATCTCCAAATATACCATGCATATACATATACATATACATACTAAATATACCATTGTACTTAATAATTTTTTTTTACTACATAAACTCTAAATATAATCACTTTAATTTTAATTTCACCTCAAATCAACTTCAATCGTGAACATATCTTTTCTTATAAACTCATTAGTATAAACTCACAACTCCCATTTTATCTATTATCCTTTCAACCCTTAAATAACTTCAATATATAATTTTTAACTATATCAAAAATACTACTCATCGGTATTTCACAATTCTTATTCCCCTTTAACACTACATCATCCATTTTCATATAGCTTCTTCCTAATCATATTCATATAACTTTTACACATATAATTTTGATCATACACATCCCCAATATTATCCAAGGTTTCAATCTTAATACCTAACTACGTACCCATCTTAATAGCATTTCATAAGTCACAACACATATCAAGCAAATAAATAAATATTTATATAGGAGGAATTATTATATAAGCAACGCGGAGCTATCTTAACAATAAACTTCAATGACGAGAAGATTTCCTATGCTCCATGGTATTACTTATACGACATTTTTATATATCATATGACAGTCTATTCTAGACTGAACTTTTACTCTGATACCACATTTATCACATCTCGAAAGTGGGATGTTACATCTTCTTTTCGTTTTCTATTTCTTTTCTTTCTAAAACCTAATTTTATTTCAACTCATAGATGTGAACTTCAAAATTTAGTTAAATGACTTTTTCTTTTAATTATTAAATTACGGGTATATGATATCATCTCCATCATCTTTTAATACCTTAAAATGTTTTTTCATTATGTTAAGTGTTGAACTCGTAATATAGAAAATTAGAAATTCAAACTCTAACAACTCATTTACTTCTTAAAAAAAAAATTATACATAATGAAGAGCTTTTGAGCAAAAATAAAAGAAATATTGGAGTTTTTTTTTTTTTTTTTTATAGGAAATATTGGAGTTGTTATTTTTTATATTTTGAGATAAATATTAAATAATGATAATTAAGTTATTAATTTAGTGACCATTTTAATATAATTGATTGCTTTAGAAAAACTCATTTCTATATGTTAGTGTTAAGAGGTCAAAGTGAAAAATTTTACCTACATAAAAGTTTTTACATAATCCGCATAAAATGTTAAGATCAACATTGTTATGGCGTAATTTATACAATTTATCATCAAATTATTAGTTTAATAACATTAAAATTGTTCTCAAAAATTGAAAGATTAATTTAGTTGATAAGTAAATTTATTTTTTATTTTATTAATTAAAATATAATTTTTAAAATCAAACCATAAATAAAAATTTAATATAATATCTAAAAATTGATCGTGATATTATTTTTTGTTTTTATTCATAAGTGGTCCAATAGATTGTGAGTTATAAAACAGAAAATAATCATTCTTTTACACTCACTGTAAAAGTGAAATCTCACCTAATGTAAATGAGATAACTCAAACTCAAAATCTCTCGCTCTCAAAAATAAACATTTTTACTACTTGAACTAAGCCTAAAGAACGTGGTGATTTCATTTTATCACTTTATTAAAAGAAAAAATGGCTTTAGATTAGTAAATTTATGGTGGGGCCTATGATATTGTACAGCGAAGTAGCTAATGTCATAAGCAATTGCAATTGGCAATTTCCTATAAGGCTATAACTGGATGATGCTTAATCATAACAAATCACAAGTGACAAAAAGGAAAAAGGGGGTTAAGTCCTAATTACTTTCCACAATTTCATCATTTCATTTCATGTCTGGGAGATTTGGTTGGACGGTCCAAAGCAAAAAATCCCACAAATTAAGCAAAGAATAAAATACAATTCATTATAAATATAAATAATAAAATAAATCTTTTGAAAATTTTGATTCTTTTCAAGTATTGTGGAAGCAAAGCAAAGTAGGCTGTGTGTGTTCGTGAACCTGTAAAGCTTTAATTAATAAACTTATTATTATTTAATACAAAATTAAGGCTCAAACAAATTTTGATTTGCGAATCATCTTTTCTTTATTCCAGTTGATTTATCTGATTTTATTTTCTTTTAATATTGGATTATAATATTTGTTAATTTAATATTTGATATTTGTCATCTTTATTGTATATGCTATTTTTTTTAGCAAAAAAGACTGATTTTTCAAGTACACGTGGCCCAAGTTTAGCTGTATGTGGACCCATCAGACTAAAACTATGTATTTGCAGAGGTGGACCTACAAATAAAGTGGTGGGCCAAGTCAACAGGTCAAAACATCATCAGAGACATCATATAACTTTACAACGGGCTCCTCTTAACGGCTTTGTTGTTAGTGTCACAAGGATTCTCATTACAGATATAAGTTTGTCACGTGCATGCACATGAGTTTAATCTTTGTGTTTTTATCACACAGGGAAAATGCTTTGGATCTGGCTTCTGCGTTGAAATTGGAAACTGAATTTGCAGAAAATTCATTAATATCAGTCTATTAGTTGAGCAGACTTACTGATATTTTAAGTGAATAAATACTTAATTGAGCGCATAAAAATAGAAAAAAAAGCAAATACTTAAAAATACAAATCCTATTTGGAGATCATCGAAGCTGGCATCTTATTTTCACAAAACTCATCCTTAAAGAAGGAAATAACTTATTCCAATATATAAATTTTAGTCTAATTCTTCCTTAAAAAAATGTAATTCGACTAGAAAGAAGAATGATTAGGTGAATCACTATAAATACTTATCTAACTTAAATCAAAGTATTTTATTATTCACATACTTTTGATACTTTTTTTCTCTTAAACAACATTATTAACTTGAATGTCGGAGCAGCAGCGACCTACATGTAAAAGAAGGTGGGTAATTTTTTTTTAAAAAAAATTATTTATATACATATTTACAATTATTGAGAATAATCTTGATTGTCCCCTTTAAAATAATAGTTCGTCCACCTTATTATTATTTTTTTCCTTTAAGAATTTCAATTATTTTATCCTTTTATCTCTTGTATAAAAGTCAAAACATATTAAATAACAATTAACTAAAAGATAAAGAAGGACTCCTACTTTTCTAAAAAAAAAAAAAAAAACTCTTGTATATGAAGTTAAACTGCAAGAGATAAAAATAAGAAAAAAAAAAAACCAATCAAAAACATTTTGGAGATATTTTGATTTAAAGGTAAATAATTTATCTTGCAATCTATTTTTCTTTTGTATCTTTTTAGTGTCAATATTTGTATACTTTATTTTTATGAGATAAATTTATCTCTAATTTAAATTTAAAATTTTCAAAACTAATCAAATGAAAAGAAACTTTGGGTAATTGTTATGAAATTTGTGAAAAATCGGTTACGTAACAAGATGGGAGATCAATGGATATCTGATTATTTGATCACATATATTAAAAAATATATATTCAATATTATTGATAATGAAGTTATTACGTGTCGCTATCAAGGTATGAAAAATCGTAAAGAGCAATTATATTTTTTTTTACTAAAAGATTTTTATTAATGTTATTTTTTAAGTACTTAAATATTTAACTAGTTTATTTATCTCAAAATTTTGTGGCATAATTTTTTTTTTTTTTTGTATGTAAACTCATTGCATTTTGCCCTCCTTAATTCTGAATCTTGGAGTGTGACCATCAAGTACATCCAGAGCTTTCATCCATTATTTGAGAGAGTTTTTACAGGTCTTTAAAATTTAAGGCAAACTTTAATTCAATCATCACAGTTTGTGGAACAGAAGTCTGATTCACATATTATTATTCATCCTTAGCTTCTTTTTTGGAGCTTTCTCAATTTTGGACTAGTTTTCTATTTTTTTTGTCTTTAACTAATCATCTTTTGTTAAAAGAAAATGTATAACTAATCATCTTTATTATAAGTTTTGATATGCTCAAATATTTTATTTAAGAGGAAAGAGGCTGGATTCTTGAAAAAGTTTGATGGATTAACCTATGGATTGATCTGCAAAATACAAGAAGGTGAAGGAGTCCAGGCCTTAGCCTGGGAATGAAGCTCCGACGCTCAAGTTAGCCATGGAATAGGATTGTTCACAAAACTTAAAGCGTAAGTAAACTTGTTTGTAAGTGAGAGAAAGAGGTAAGATTATGAAGAGTCAGCTAAACTTGCATGGACATGCAAGATAGCCTTTTATACCTGGCTGAGTAGAGATATCTTCTGAGGGAGTGATGAAGTGACACTTGTCTTCTCCTTATGATGCCAAGGAGAAGAGTGAGTAGGTGTCTTCTCAGGAATGTCCCCTTCTCCTACAAGGCAGCCTACGAGGCAGGTGAACTTGTATGCCTTATCATGCTTGGCTATTACGTTCCACGTCAGGTGGATGATATCATTTAGAATGATTTAAAATGTATGTCAGTGAAGGAGTTTCTCCCGAAGAGGCTTATTGAGTCATTAATGAAGGAGCTCTTTGATTGTAGTTCTTCGGATGCCTTTTATACTGAGTTTGGACAATAAAAGAAGTAGAGCTCTTCGGATGACAGCACTCTTGAGCTCGCTCTTCGATTTGGAGCTCTCTCTCTGAGTGGATTATATTGTCATAAATTATCCAAATAAAGTATAAAAATCCATTCTGGGGTCAGAATTTTCCAATTCACTCTCAGAGTCTCGATTTTCGAACCCATACCCCTTTTAGGCCTTTGTTACTTAACTTCTTATCATCCCCCTATTTTTGTTATAAACTATGTTATTACTATCTATTAATATTTTTGATACCATCTTTAGAGTTCTAATATTCTATTTAATAATATTTCCATAAATCTCCCTTGAATCATTTTTGATGAAAAATTGCGGAGTCGGAGTTCGTCGGTTTCACGCCTAACATATCAATATCCAAACTCACGCTTGATTAGGATTTTGAACCATTTCCCTTATATTTTATCCCTCAATTCCTCCCTCTAACTTAGTTCCAAATTATCTCCAAGTCTCTGGCAACCTAGGGATGCCTGGGATGTTACACTAAGTGATGAAGAAAAATTTGGGATAAAGACTCTAATTCGAGGAAAGTCCTCTTATCACTTAAAGAGACTAGAGGAGTGCATGACACTGAAAGATGCTTAAGGTATGTTGTTTTCCTTCATGAAGTTAAGTGGTACTAGGGGTGAGTTGGTGTTACCCGTTCACTTTACTTTTATTTACTAATTTGCATTTTTGCGAACTACTAACATGATGTTGTCTTTGCAGTGGAGGCCGAAGAAGAAAGTAACCTTTGGGCTAATTTAGAGAAGAGCCTAGAAGGAATCACTCCACTAAACATATAATTGTCATGCCCGCTTACCAAGCATTGACAAAACTACTGGCAGGCTTATATTGCTTAGCGAGGAGAACTGGCAGCCTTTAAGAGTGGAGGTGCCATCTGTTGTTCTTGCTCCTACGAAACCAGCTGCTGAAAAATGGAAAAAGCAAAAGGCTGGGAAAAAGACTAAAGAGCCTGCTGGTGGAATAAAAATTAGCGAAGAGGCTGCAACGAAGAAGGCTGCTCGTAGGTCGAAGAAGTCTACTCCTGTTGGCAAGGGAAAAACCAAAATGGGTTCGAATTCTCAAAAAGAACCTATTGAAGAAGCTGCAGCCTAATCCTCAGAGGCAGAGAAAACTGTTCCTGCTTCGGTGCTTGCTTTAGTGGACGAGGATGACTTGCAATCCATCTCTACTTTGATTCAAAAAAGCTGATTTCTGACCGAAAGGATCATCGAAGAAGAAACAAGCATTCCTCATAATGATGATGCTACTCAAACTGAGGAAGTGTAGGAAGAGTGAGAAGTTCCCACTATTGAGATGGAGGAGATGGGGAGCAAAGAGCCTTATGTTACTACCATCGAAGCTCCCCCAACTCCAGTTGATGAAACTCAATCTCCTGGTATAATATACTTAACTTTTTACAAATCTTATTTTCATGTTAAGTACCTTTACTTATAAAGTCTGTTGTTTTGCAGAAGAAAACTTTAGTACTTTTAATTTTGATGATTATTATCAAACTTTGGCAGCCGAAGAAGAAACTACTTTGCCTTTTGTTGTTGTACCCATCAAAGGTGAGCCTTCAAACATAACTGGCAATGATCCTTCTATTGAAAGAGACATCGAAGCTCCTCCAACCAAAAGACAAAGAATCGAAGAACCACAGGCCAGGCATACCTCTGAAGTGACCGCTGGGACTTCAGGTGATAATGTTCCAAGTCCTCATCTTTTAGATGAGTCTTCGGATGATGAAGATAGGGCTTGGGAGCATTTCCCTTTACCCAACTTTAGCTTTATTGGTACTAACTTGCCAAGGATATTCGGTGGTGTTGAAAGTGCTGGATTCAAAGCTGAGGCAATGAATCGAATGCCTTTTTCTTTAATGAAGGGCATACTTATTGGTGGGCCAAAGTATCTAAAAGACAAAGCTGCCCAAAACGAAGACCTTCGAGATAAAAATCCTCCTATTCGCCACAAACTCTTCACTTCTTCGTCAAAAATAAAGTATCTGAGAAAGGCAGATGATACAATAAAGTTTGCCAATGACCTTGCCATGGCGCTTCATCTGTTTCCACCTTCTTGTGGCCAGCCCCAAACATCTATTAGAGAATTATTGCAAAGAGAGGCATATAAGGGTTATGACGTAAGTATATCTTCGAATCTCTTCAAATATCTTAATATCTTGTATTTTCTAACAATTTGTCTTCTTTTCTTTTCAGACGATGAGGAATGCAACTACTCTAATTAAGCGTCTGGATGCTTGCGATGAGTTTTATATTGAAGATCGAAAGACAACTATAGAATGTCTAGAGCTTATCATGAGGCAGCGCTCTCATATTGACTCTCTATTTAAAGAAGTTAAACAAATTAGAAAAGAGAAGAGAGAGGGAGTCAATGTCGAAGAGTTTAATAAGTTGCGTTCCGAGGTGGAGAAGCTGCGTGCAGAAAATTGCAAACTAATTGCGAAAGCTTCTCAATGGCAAGTGAGGCTGAAAGATGCCGAAGATGCTTCTGAAAAGAGGACTGAAAGTCTCAATACTACTATTGTATCTCTACAAGAGTCTTCGATTGTGAAGGATAAAAGTATTGAAGAGCTACAGTCCTCTTTGAAGAATACTGAAGAGGAGGCAAAGAGCTTAAAACGGAAAGTTGACATGCTGCAATGGGAGGTTGATCAGCTTAAATCTTATCAGGATGAACTGATAGAAGCGAGGAGGAAAATAGAGAGTTTAGAGCAAGAGTTGATTGCTGAGAGGCTCAAAAATAGTGAGGTTATGCTTCGGGTTGTAAATGCTGAAAAGGCCCAAGAATCTGCCATCAATAACTTCATTAAATATGAAGTGCACCAAAAGTATATAGCTCTAAAAGGCATGCATCAGGCCATCATGTTTTATAACAGAGCTATGGATGATGCTTCAAAGAAATTTCCTGGGGTGCTTCGGGAAGGTTTGAAGAAGAAAGTTGGTGCAGTTCCTTCCCTGACCGAAGTTGACCTTGCTGCTATATTCCTTTCAACTCAAAGTTCTGATCCAAAGAATACTCTTGCTCCTGATCCAAAGAATACTCTCGCTCCTGATCAACCTTCTCCGACCAAACCTGACTCTTCGTTAGCTCCTTCGGAGAAAGCCTAAGATCTTAAGAGACTTTTTCTTTCTTTCTTTCTTTCTTTCTTTTTTTTTTTTTGAAATGTAAAGATTGTATCTTATACTTCACTTTTTTTGTACTTGTACATATTTTCATGAAATGAAACAAAGTCTTTTTTTTTTATTATTATTATTGCTTCGGTCTTCTGTCGAAACTTCTTCGTTAATTTAACCTTAAATCCAAGCTAGCATTTACTGGTGTATAGTTATTGTCCCCCTTTCAAAGAAGGAACTACTTGTTGTTTCTTCCATTCCATTTTTCCTTGGCAATTATTTGAATATTCAGCATTATTATTATTCTTACTTAAAGAATTAAATACCTTACCTTAGTAAGGGTTTTTTGGCCTTGCCTTGACGAAGGTTTTCTCTTTGTCTTGACGAAGAAAATACCTCACCTTGATGAGGTCTTTTGGTCTCGCCTTGACGAGGGCTTTAGCCTTGCCTTAACAAAGGGCTTTCTTTTTGCCTTGACGAAAATATTACCTCACCTTGATGAGGTCTTTTGACCTCGCCTTGACGAGGGCTTTGGCCTTGCCTTAACAAGGGCTTTCTCTTCGCCTTGACGAAATAGTACCTCACTTTGATGAGGTCTTTGGGCCTCGCCTTGACGAGGGCTTTGGCCTTACCTTAACAAGGGCTTTCTCTTCGCCTTGACGAAGATAGTACCTCACCTTGATGAGTTCTTTGGGCCTCGCCTTGACAAGGGAATTTTCTTCAACTTGACAAAGATAGTACCTCACCTTGATGAGGTGCCTCACATTGATGAGGTCTTTGGCCTTGCCTTGACAAGGGCTTTGGCCTTGCCTTGACAAAGGCTTTCTCTTCGCCTTGACAAAGATAGTACCTCACCTTGATGAGATCTTTGGATTATTAGTGTGAACATTACTGCATTTTGAGAGAAATTGCATAATTTCATTACTTGTTTTATTTATAATAAATTTTAAGGTATTGACTATTTCAAGTGTGAGGAATTTCAACTCCTTCTAATGTTACAAGCTTGTACGTTGTTGGGCCAATCACTTTCTGAACTTGAAATAGTCATTCCCAGGTTAGAGCAAGCTTTCCCATTCCTTCTCTTCGGCCTGTTGCTTCAAGTTATCTCATAACTAGATCTCCTTCGGCGAACACTCAAATTTTTACTTTTTTGTTGAAGTAATTGGCTACTCTAGTTTTATAGGCTTCTAAGCGAATTGCTGCTTTCTCTCGAAGCTCTTCTAGGAGGTCTAGATCAACTCTTCATGCTTGTTCATTTTGCTCATCTCCGAGAAAGTTGATTCTTCCACTTGGAATGCCAATATCAACTGGAATTATAGCTTCTGTTTCATAAGTTAAACTGAAAGGAGTTTCACCTGTGGATTCTCATGGGGTTGTTTGATATGCCCATAACACATGGTGAAGTTCATCTGCCCAACCTCGACCGTGACCATCTAACCGTTTCTTCATCCCTTGTAGAATAGTTTTGTTAACCACTTCAACTTGCCCATTTGACTGTGGATGAGGAATGGATGAAAAATGTTGCTCTATCTGAAGACCATTGCAGAAAGCTTGTACTTTAGCATTATCAAATTGTTTTCCATTATCACTGACAAGTTGATATGAAACTCCAAATCGACATAAAACATTTCTCCATAGGATGATCTTTTCCGCTGTGATGGTAGCAAGTGCTTCAGCTTCTATCCATTTGGCGAAGTATTCAACAACTACAAGTAGAAATTTCCTTTGACCCGAAGCCATTGGGGAAGGTCCCAAGATGTCAATTCCCCATTTAGTGAACGGTCAAGAGCCTGTGATCGGAACTTGCTCTGCAGCTGGAGTGCATTTATTACGAGCATATTTTTGACAAACAGGGCATTGTCGTACCAACTTGATTGCATCTTGTTTAATTGTTGGCCAAAAGTATCCTTGTCTAATCACCTTCGCCGCTAAAGCTTTACCACCTATATGCATGCCACATGATCCTTCATATATCTCTCAAAGTACATAATCTACTTCTGTAGGCTTGAGACACTTCAACCATGATAATGAATAGGCTCTTTTGTACAAAGTTCCATCATGTAATGAAAAATGAGCGCTCCAATATTGTACCTTTTTTGCCGTTTTAGGATCTACAAGGAGTTCTCCTTTATCCAAATAGGCTATGATGGTGTCCATCCAACTGGGCTCTTCGTCAATTTGCATAACTTTTTCACTATCTTGAATGCTAGGATGGGCTAATGATCCCATGAAGATTCTTTGAGAAAGCTCTGCTGGATGAGTAGCTGCCAGTTTGCTGAGGCTATCTACTTGGCAATTATCAATTCGAGGAATCTTGTGAAATTGAATATCAACCTCTCTATCCTTCATTTTCTGCACCAGGGCCTTGGTCTTCTCTAAGTACTTTAGCATATTTTCATCTTTTGCTTCAAATTCTCCCTTGATTTGGCTGATGATCAATTGAGAATCACTATAGACTTTAAGAGCTTCTAACCGCAAATAATCAGCAAGCAATAATCCTTGAATCATTGCTTCGTATTAAATTGTATTATTTGTAGTTGCAAAATCTAGTCTCAAAGCATATTCCAGCAAAAAATCATTTTCTTTTCGCAACACAATACCTGCTTCGCTGCTTCCAGTACTACTTGCCCCATCCACATAGAGTTCCCAAGAGGAACTAGGTGGATCTGATGTTGTATTTGATTCAGCTTTGAGCGATGCTGGTTGGTTGATGGGGTCAATTATAGTCGAGAAAGAACACTCTGAAATGAAATCAGCTAAAGCTTGGGCTTTGATGGTTGATCGAGGTTTGTACTGCAATCCATGTTGGCTCAATTCAACGGACCAACATAACATTCTGCCTGAAGTCTCTGGCTTGTGAAAGACTTTATAAAGTGGTTGATCTGTTATGACTACTGCTTGATGAGCTTGCAAATAAACTTTGTATTTTCTAGCAGACAAGAGTAAAGCATAGGCAAGTTTTTTGATTGGAATATAATTCAGTTCAGCTCCTTGTAGAACTTTACTGAAGTAATAAATTGGTTTTTATACGAAGCCCTCGTATCAACACTGAGCTTATTGCTTAGTTCAAAACAGATAAATAAATCAAGACTTGTTCTCCAGGTAATGGTCTACTCAAGATCTGTTCAAAACTAAGAAAAGCTTTAAGTTGTTCGAACACTACTTCGCATTCTATTGTCCATACAAAAATATATGTCTTTCTTAATTTTTTAAAGAAAGGCATATATTTTTCTGTAGATCGGGACAAGAATCTGTTAAGAGCTGCTATCTTTCCGGTCAATCTTTGAACTTCTTTCACATTCTTTAGGGGTGACATGTTAAGAATGGCTTTGAATTTATCTTGATTAAGTTCTATTCCTCATTCACTGACTATAAACCCAAGGAATTTTCCCCCTTTAATGAAAAAAGCACACTTTTCAAAATTCAACTTCATCCCATACTCATTCATCACTGCGAACACTTCCAACAGGTCTCGAATATGATCTTCGAAGCTTTTGCTCTTGACTATCATATCATCAACATATGCCTCCAAATTCTTACACAATAAGTCTTTGAACATCTTGTTGATAAGACGCTGATAGGTGGCTCCTGCATTTTTGAGACCGAAGGGCATACATATGTAACAATAAGTTCCCTTCTCAGTGATAAAGGATATTTTTTCTTCATCATCAAGATGCATCCTAATTTTGTGATACCCCTACTTTGCATCTAACAAAGATAAAAAACTATAACCAACTGTTGAATCTACTAGCTTGTAGATCATTGGCAACGGAAATGAATCTTTAGGACAAGCTTTGTTAAGATCAGTAAAATCAACGCACATTCTGTAGGTTCCATTAGGCTTCTTCACTAAGACAACATTGGTTAACCACTCGGGGTAGTAGACTTTTCGAATGAATCCTGCTTCCATTAACTTGTCAACTTCGCCATCAATAATGGCCTGCCTTTCGACTCTGAAGCATCTCTTCTTTTGCTTTATGGGCTTAAAATCAGGATTGACATTGAGTTGATGTGTAATAATCTCCGAACTGAACCTTTTCATCTCAGCTGAGGTCCAAGCAAAACTAGGCAAGCTTTCCTTTAGGAAGTTTCGAGCTTCTTTGTTTTGTTCTTCAGTTAAGGAGGAATTAATGAGCAAAAATTTCTTAGGGTCCCCTTCTTAAACAAAAATTTTTTCTAATGCTTTCACTGGCTCAGTTCATTGAGATGGCTTTAATTCACCTATCTTCGCTTCTATCTCAACCATCACCACTTTTTCTGAACATTTATTTCTTTTCTTTTGATTTGCTCTTGATCCACTTGCTTCATCAGTTTGAGTTCCATACACATTGAATTCTCCCCCTGATGGCTTCGGAATTACCATCTTTATCCTTCTGATATTGACTGAAGCATCGAGTGCATATAATAGTGGTCGCCATTAAGACAATATAGGCTAGCAGTGTTTGAACAACTACAAAAGTTGCCATTACAATAACACATTTTGGTGTTACGCCTATAGTAAAAGGTAATCTTATCACTCCTCTTGATGGGACTTCAGATCCATCCAATATGCGAACATGATTATTCAATTCTTCAAGATCTTCTTCTTTCAATCCATTTTTCGGTATGCTTTTATAGTAATCAAATTCACAGAACTACCATCATCTACTAAAATTCTCTTTACTAGAAAATTAGCAATGATAGCTTGAATTACAATGGGATTTGCATGCGAAGCGTTTGATGTGTTCTCATCGATCCACTTTTTTATTCCATTGCAAAATACAAATCCTGGTGCTTCGTGTTCCCGTGCTAAAGCCTTAGCTTTTCTTTTACTAATTGGAGGTTGAACAGGTCCTCTAGTTAGACAATGAATTATATCTGCCGAACCATCATTTACAGGTTGTTTTCCTCTATCTGGAATAACTTCTGGTTCCTGTCGACCAACCCTCTGCTCCTTTAAAAACTTCCCCAAATATCCTTGCTGAATGAGCCTCTCAATTTCTTTCATCAATGATTGGCATTCATTAGTATTGTGGCCATGAGTGTCATGAAAGAGACAATATCTGGTTTTGTCTCTCAACTCCGGAGCTCTCCTCATTAGCTTGGGTCTCATCCATATATTCTTATCTTGAGATGCTGCAAACACATCTGCTGGACTTGCAACGAGAGATGTGAACTTCGAAGGATCAAAGCGTGGTTGCCTAGGTCTTCCTAGACCTCTTTTTCTGAAGTTAGTATCTTTTTCATTCCTCTCCAACAATGGGGTCTGTTCATTTTCCTTCTTCTGTTTTTTGACAATCTCCGGTGGGTTAGGAACTTCAAATCATTTTCTCTTCAAAATTGAACTGTAATTATAGGCGTCATCTTGCCTAATATATTTCTGGGCTATGGCCATTGCTTATTCTAATGATTGGGGTGCATGTTTGCTCAGGGCTTTGAAATAACCCTTATGAATGGTACCATTATAGAGTGCTTCGATAGCCCTGGATTGATCTAGCTTCGTTACCTTCAAAGTTTCTTTATTAAAATGTGCCACATAATTTCGAAGAGGTTCATTATCTTCTTAAACTACCTATTCCAAGAACTGAGTTCTTTTCTCTGTTGGGATACTAGCAGCGAACCGATAGATAAAGCTCTCTACAAGCTTCCTGAAAGAACTTATACTTTCTTCTTCTAATCCATCGAACCACCTTGTTGCAGCTCCCTTAAAGGATCCTTGGAAGGCCCTACATAATATTGCATCGCTTGTGGTTTGCAATTCTACAGCATGTTTGTAATCCATCACGTGAGTCTTCGGATCTGACTCTCCATCATATCTTATGATAGTTGGTGGATTGATTTTTTCTGGCATTTTATAATCGCTAATTCTTTTTACAAAAGGCGATTTCAAAGCAAGTGCCAAATTTTTATCCATTACCTTCTTTCCTCTATCACCACCCATCTCCTCAAAAAACTTTTTCATTGCTTCTCTTATTACTTCTAGATTGTGTTGACTAGTAGCTTCTTGACTCTGTTGATCTTTATGTTTTTTATGATGTGAGAAGATTGATTGAGACATTCCTGCTCCTCTTCCCCCCCTCCTAGAGTATCCTTTACCGCTAAGATACTGTTTATTCTTATCTTTTTCTAACTTATCATCTTTTCTTTGGTTGCTTCATTCTCATCCATTGTCATTGGCATGTTGGGATCGCCCTTCATCTTAAAACAATCCCCGGTTCTCATGTTCATGCCTTCCATCCCTTCGAGGCGAAAGGATAGCCCCATCATCTTCTTCATCCCTATCTAAATTTATGATTTTGGATTTCAGTTTTTAACCTTGACTCTTTTCTACGTTGTCTACAGCATGGGTGTTAGGTTCATGAATCAAGGATTTATTTATGTTTCGTTCTATAACATGTTCTGAAGCAGTAGTTGCATCAGGAACTAGAGGAGAAGGTGTTTGTTTATGAATGGTGGTTAAAGCTTGTGCTGTGGAAGATAGATGTGAGACAATGGAATGTATAAACTGTAAGGATGAGACATCAACTTGTGGTGGTATAGTGGGAATAACAGTTGGTGGCATTAGAGTACTTAAATATTACAAAGAAGTAGCCAAATAGATAGAAGCAACTTGAGAATTTTGCATAGGAGGGAGCGGAGGTGTTGGTGCGGTTATGGATGGAGTTTCTAACAAACATTGGCTTGTTGAAGCATTTGGAACCCTTTGCATAGATGTTCCTGGATCTTGTGGAGGTGGAGGTAGGAATTCTTCTTCACGGTGAGGCATGGTTCTTGAGTTTTTTGCAGGATATTTTCTGTTTTTGGTAAAGTTCAGGTGTGGATCACAAGAACAAAGAAAGGAAAGTCAAATTAGCTATCTTCAAAGAAAGAAAGAGATCATGGGTGCTAAAGAACCCAGCTATGCTTGCTCATTCCCACAGACGGTGCCAATCTGATACGCTCAGATATTTGATTTAAAAGGAAAGAGGCCGGATTCTTGAAAAAGCTTGATGGATTGACCTATGGATTGATCTGCAAAACATAAGAAGGTGAAGGAGTCTATGCCTTAGCTTGGGAATGAAGCTCCGACGCTCAAGTTAGCCATGAAATAAGATTGTTCACAAAGCTTAAAGCGTAAGTAAACTTATTTGTAAGTGAAAGAAAGAGGTAAGAGTATGAAGAATCAGCTACACTTGCATGAACATGCAAGATAGCCTTTTATACCTAGCTGAGTAGAGATATCTTCTGAGGGATTGATGAAGTGACACTTGACTTCTCCTTATGATGCCAAGGAGAAGAGTGAATAGGTGTCTTCTCATGAATGTCCCCTTCTCTTACAAGGCAGCCTACGAGGCAGGTGAACCTGTATGCCTTATCATGCTTGGCTATTACGTTCCACGTCAGGTGGATGATATCATTTAGAATGATGTAGAATGTATGTTAGCGAAGGAGTTTCTCCCGAAGAGGCTTATTGAGTCATTGATGAAGGAGCTCTTCGATTGCAGTTCTTCGGATGCCTTCTATATTGAATTTGGACAATAAAAGAAGTAGAGCTATTCTGATGACGACACTCTTGAGCTTGCTCTTCGATTTGGAGCTCTCTCTCTGAGTGGAACCCATTAGATTCTTTGAGAGATCTGTGTCCTTAAGGGCCCAAAATCCCATAACCCAAATTCTCTTAGGGCTTAGTTTTT
Source organism: Vernicia montana (assembly GCA_949750685.1). Lineage (NCBI taxonomy): Eukaryota > Viridiplantae > Streptophyta > Magnoliopsida > Malpighiales > Euphorbiaceae > Vernicia > Vernicia montana. The sequence continues at coordinate 16,580 of CATKHJ010535741.1, forward strand.
TCCTTATCAAGTTTAAACTTATAATTTTAAAAATAATTATCAACTTGTATTCATAATGATGGTTTTTATTATAATTTTTAAGAGTTAGTTTTTAATTATTGTAAATTAAGGATTAATTAAGATTGAATTTAATCATCAGGCACTTAATTGAATGATCAATATTTTTCTCTTTGAGAATATAAATATATATTAGACAATGAGGCTAGTTCAAATGGCTAAGATTCAAATATTGGAAACAAGAAATCTCATGTTGGCACTATGTTTTTGTAAGATTTCCAACCACGTATTGTATATAATATCTCTTTAAAAAAAATAATAAAGAGAATATAAATATATATTAGTTCAAGATTTTGAAGGATGGTGTAAGGGGATAAAGAGTTCAGAAGGTAATAGGCCTATTGATTTAATGAAATATATGTTAATATTTAGAATATTAATTTTTATTAAAACTCTTAAATTTGATATTGAGTACATTTGAACTCATAGAAAAGAAATTAATATTATCAATATTTAATTCTTAGGTTTGGATCATAAATAATAATTTTTGATTATTTATGAATTTTTTAATCTTGATATAAATGGTTTATTTTTAATCAAATAAATGAGAAGGACAGTACGAATGTGAAATCTAAAACGTGATACCACTTTAGTAACATGATAAATAAGTATAAATTATGGCAAATGATAGTTAATTTTTCAATTCTGAATAATGTTCTATTATTATTATTATTATTATTATTATTTGGCATTAAGAAGAGAATGTGAATCTAGATAATTATTCAGGTACACATGTACTGACAACCAGTCGATGCTCATGTGTACTAAAATTACTTATTATTCAACCAACATAGTGGCCATAGTTTCATTGAAAGCGCTGTGGGTCTAAAACAATATTCTTTGCTTTTTTTAATATTTTAACAAAAATCAAATAGATTATCTAAAAAACATAAAGGCATAAAAATAAAACTGAATAAAAAAAATTCATTTAATGAGTGCCCATGAGATAGTAGTTAAGAAATAGATAATTTAGACAAAATGAATGAGACAAATTATATGAAAATTAGTTGATGATAGAAAAAAGAATTTTTTGATCTATCAGTTTGAATTATGGTAATTATAATTAAATATAATTTTATAAAATTGTGAATTAAAATTATTTAATTTTTTCATAATTTATAAAGTATTTAATTTGGTCTAAATATTTTGCTTAATTGGATATTTTAATTTTGTTTTTAATTTATTAAAGATCTAAAGAGTGAAAGAAGGTATTGATTGAAGATCTACTTGATCGAGATAATATTGTGTACTGAACTAATCCTCTCCTTTAAAGTACATCAAATTATTAAAATAATTTTAAAATAATAAAAAATTTAATGTATATTTTTTCCTCTGTATTTAGTATCATTGGTCATTTTGTCCCATGATCTTTTAAAATAACCAATTTAAATAATTAACTTGACAAATTACACATGCTTACTCCCTCATTGTCCAGTCAGCAAGGAGCGTGAATGCATGCACAAGGTGAGTGATAACTAAAATAAATTTCTGACGTGGATTAAAAATAAATTTTTTTATTAAATTAAATATCCCAACGGTAAAATCCCAAATTAGATTTAAAATCCCTCAAATTCCTTAAACTCGTTCTCTCTCACACCCTTCTTCTCTCGCTTTCTCTATCTTTTTCTGAAACTCACTTGCTCTATCGACCTCAATTTTCTCTTGATGGAGCAATTCCTAACTGATTATTCCATTTCTCGTTGCAATTGTGGACAAGCGGCAGTGTTGAAAGCAAGTTGGACTGACGCAAATCCAGGGAGACTTTTTTGGATGTGCTAATTATTGGGTTAGTGTGTTTGATTTTGTATTGTGTTCGAAAATTCTGTTATTAGGTTTATCTTCAAGTTTCCAAATCAATACAATTATGGGTTCAGCAGAAATTATAATCAATTTCCTGTGAATTAAATTCTCAGATCTTATATAAATAGTACTGCGAGACTCACAGATTTCATATTACATATTAAGGCACAAGGTTAGCTAGGCCTTGTGGCTAGGGCGTTCAAATACCTCATAGCAAGGTTCAAGTCACTGTGCACAGAGTTTGGTGATCCCCTCACCAAAAGAAGAGAACCTGGCACAATAATGTGGATGTATGAAAAATATTATAGGTTCAATGGAATTATCATAATAAACAATCTTCAAGTTTCCAAATCAATACAATTATGGGTTCAGAAGAAATTATAATCAATTTCCTGTGAATTAAATTCTCAGATCTTATATAAAGTACTGCGAGACTCACAGATTTCATATTACATATTAAGGCACAAGGTTAGCTAGGCCTTGTGGTTAGGGCATTCAAATACCTCCTAGCAAGGTTCAAGTCACTGTGCACAGAGTTCGGTGATCGCCTCACCAAAAGAAGAGAATTTCTGCTTTTTGACTTATGTCAGGGTTCAAATCAAATATACAATTCACTTATAGAAAGTCAATTTCACATATAATGGATCAATTAGGGTTCAAAGAGCCAAAGGTAAATTATCAAATAGAAAGTCACATAATCAAGTAGAATCCATATATACAAAGTGAAATGGATATGTGCCGAGAAATTTAATATATACTCACCTTCTCATACTATGATCCAAAATACGGGTACTCTTCTTCTATTCCTTCATCACCAAATTCTTTTTCATGAAATTCTTCTTCTCCTTCTACATATTACAAAAGATTTACATAAGAATTAATTTCATATCATTACATTTATTTACTTATTAACTTAGAAGATTAATTCATAATTACTATTTTTTTTATAATAATCTAGATTCCAATCGATTTGATTCCAAATTTGGTCAAATTCTAATATATTTCTCTCCATCATTTCCAAATTTACTTCCTTTGAGTTCCGTTAATTCCCAAAAGTAACTTCCTATTTTATCTAAATTCTAGATCTTAGAGTTTACAAGAGTTTAGTACACATTTTTAGCTATAACTCAAGCTACAAATTTTTTTTTGAGCTAATTCTTTCTTTAAATGAAACTAGACTCATAAGGATAAATTTAATTAGTTTTAACATAAACTTGATTCTGCCTTTAAAATTATCCAACTTTAGAGTTAACATCAAGGGTTCTTCCCGTTGAATTACCTATCACAGTTTAGAATTTTTTATATATTTCTCAAAATACTTGAATTTTTGGTCCGAAATTTTTACATCATCTAAAAGACACATTAAGTTCCATTTCTTATGTTTTAGACATCTTTGAATTCCTATTCTAAGATACTCTAAACTGACCTCAAAGTTTCTGAACTCTCAGGGTAGGTTTACAAAATGCAGTTTTCTTTTTCTTATCATATCTCTAAAACTAACAAGATCTAGCTTAAAGATTTTTTACAGAATTAAACTAAAGATATCAGTTTACACTTCTTATGTTTTGACTTTCTTCAAATTCGGACTCCAAGTGACTCGATTTTCCTCCTCAAGTTACAGGAATTTCTAACCCTAAAGCTGTCTCCTTTAGTTTCTTACTTCTTTCATTTAATTCCTTCATTTCTTACTTCTTTCCATCAAAGCAACCTTAGTTAAGTCTTTTTCCCTTATCAATTTCCTCTTTTCTAAACATCAAAATTTCTTTTTCTATCCCTTCTTTACTCAACATAACCACACAATTATCACCATATCATATTCAACATCATCAAACAATACACATAGATATATAGATGTAAAAAAAACTTAAAATAATTTATAGCCTTACCTTAAATCTTCTTTACTTCTTATTCTTCTTCTTTCTTGTTCTCTCTTTTCTTTTCCTTAGCTCTAATTTTGTAGAAATGAAAGATGATGAATCCTTATCTTCCAAGCTTACTTCTTGTTCTCTCTTTTCTTTTCCTTAGCTCTAATTTTGTAGAAATGAAAGATGATGAATCCTTATCTTCCAAGCTTACTTATTTATATTTTTTTCTTTTCTTTTTGATTTATTTAATTGTCATCAAATTTTGGCAGTTCTTCTTCCCTTGGATGGCCATCACATGGCCGGCCATTAATAGCCATTTTTTTTTACTTAGTCAAATTTCATAATTATCTTTTTAAGAAAAATTACGGTTTTGCCTCTTTTACCCAAAAATATTACTACATCTTTAAATTTAAGTCTATAATTAATTTTAGTTTCTTATTTAGGTTTCTAATATTATTTTTAGATAGGTCCTTAATAATTTTTTTTAAGTTACAACTTCCGGAAAAATCCTAAAAGTCACTATCCTACCGATATTGCGTACACTAACCCTTTCCCTTAATTGCACTTCACGTAATTCTTTAAATTCTTAATTTTTCTATTTTCTAGGTTTCTAGTGATCTAACAAAATCCTGAGGTGTTACAAAATGGATAGCTATCAACAAATGCTCAAGGGGTGAATTGAAAGGGAAAATGGAGGGGGTATTTATAGGAAAAAGAGGTGAGGTGTAAAGATCAAAAAGGGGCTGAAAAGTGGGCTAAAAAAGGGGTAACAACAGAATTTTCAGGGCAGGAGGGGGACAAGCCACCGGACACTCTGGCGACGCTGCCAGAGCCTTAGGCGGCAACTGACGTGGCGGGAAAGGATGTCAGTACGGTGCACAGTGGCAGCGTCACTGGAGGCTTGGGTGGCGATTTTGGGGTGTCTGGTTGCTTCGCCGGGATGCCCGACGGCAGCTGAAGTGGCAAGAGAGGACAGCCAGGTTTTGGTCCTCCAGGTCAATTTTTGAGACTTTCGGGTAAGTTTTTAGGATTTTTGGGATTCTGAAAAATTACCAGTCAGCGTCGGTGAACTCAAAATTAATTATCAGATAATTTGGCAGTCAGTTTTGAGAAAAATCCGGTCAGTTTTGGAAAAGTGTTGTCTGGTACAGAAAATCCGGTCAGGATAAAAAAAGTGTCAGTTTGTATAGAAAAATATTCCGGTCAGCTTTGGAGAGTTTAGAAATAATTTTAGAGGTGCAAAATTGAGGGTTCACAGTATCAGGTTGGGGTATTATAATTATAATTTGATAATTTGGGGTTTCTTCTTCTTTTAAATTACTATTTTTTAATTTTTTTTAAATTCCTGTTTGATGGGGGTTAATCCATCACGTAATTAATTGTTGTCTGAAATTGCATTTATTTTTGTATTTAGTTAGTTTAATGTTGTTTTTTAATAGTCAAGAAATTATGCCTTGATATTCAGAATTTGTTCACTGGATTTTAACTTCATGTAAATCAATCTTTAACATAGATGCCCTGACAATCCATATTGAAACAATGGTTAGTGATTAGTCTTTGATCAAGATGAATGATGGGCTGAATCTTTCTTGGACTTGACAATTGGGCTTGTAAGACAAGCAAAGAGCATTAAGGGGCCAAGCACAAGGCCCTCCGATGCTTAAGTTAGCTATAGAGTTAGAAGACTTTCCGGAAGAAGATGAACTTCCTTTAAGCTTATGAATATTTCAGTGAGAAGAAGGAAATGAGAGTGTAAAGAGTAAGCTACCTCAAATTGAGGGTGTACTTCTCCTTTTTTTACTCGACTATGTTTACTACTGTGTTGATGAAAAGAGGTTGGTGGAGTGCGAGCATCCCAAGGGGTAATGATGAAATGTACTGGTTTGATTAGACTAGTGCCAGGTTCCATTGTTAGGTCGATCGGCATGGTGCGTGTACGTGGCCACTGTCTGGGCGGTGACTTCACGTGTGTCGATAAGGGGACAGCCACACTGGTCAGGCTTTTCTCTGACATGTCTTGCTTTGCATATTTGATAGGTGACAGCTGCTACAATTTTTTATCCCGTGACTGCTTGGCTTTCGATGAGGACAACTATCAAGGATGGGTCGATGCTTCATCAGATGAGCTCTCAGCTCCAATTGGATTGGTCTCCCAAATGGGTTTACATTTCAGGCTCATAAGCAGGCCTTTCATTAGATGGGTTTCACCTTAGTTGGGCCCAATTAGGACTTGGATTTTTTTATCCCTTATCAGTTGGGATTTCAGTGTTTTAATTTTGACCTTTCAATGATAATTAGGGGCTCGGAGTGGAGAGAAAGGGACTATAACCAACAAACCTAGCAAATTGATTTCTTCTCCTAGAAAAAGTAAGATGTTTTTTTTTATTACCTAGAAAATGCAAGAAAGGGAAAAATTACTTTGAAATATTAGTTTATTGGATGATAGCAAAGAAAGGTGTGATTTTTTAAGCCCTCTTAGTCACTTGGACAAAACCCAAAAATTGAATTTGGAGGATTCCCCTCTTAAAGCTAGTAATTATGTTGTCTACTCTATCTTTCAATGCAAGTAGTTAGAACTAAAATTTAGTTGTTAGCTTATGTGTCTTTATGGGGTCAGTTGATAAGTTAAATTAAAAATCATCCACATGCTGAAGCATATTCAAAAACTCCTACTACTTGGTACTCCCAATTCAAATGCACCTGTGATTGCATTTTTTATTTGGCATCTATAAAGTAGTTGTTTCATAGTTTGTTAAGGTTGTAGACCTACATTTAAATTGTTAAGAACAGTAGGGGGCCAAAGGGGGTATCATGCATGATTTCCTTGATAATAGTGCCTTCTTACATTTGGTGGAACAACAATTATGAATTGAATCAGTTTTGCGTACATCTTTTTGGATGGTGTATGCCATTAACTAAGGGCTTACACATTAATTTCCTTCATTTCGTTGGTGAAAACTATTTGTTCTTTCCTTTTCTTTACTTGAAGTTTTTTAGTGCAATGCTTTTATTTTTCTTTGATCTATGTGTTTTTTTAATGCTTTAACTCCTTTTCCATTTCCTTTATCTTCTTTCCCATTTTTGGGTTGTTTTAACGTGCTGTATTACAACATTTCATGATTAAGGAGTTTGAGACTCTGGGAAGTCCACAATATTTAAGCAGGTAAGAAATACTATCTCACCCAATTGCATTTGTCAACAATTCTACTTATATACATTTTTCATGCATGATTTATGTGTAGATAAAACTTTTGTTTCTGTCATAACCCAACTCATGAGTCACGACCGTCCTAGGGTATGAGTAGCCGATTAGGCACCGAAGACCCGTAGAACGCACATACTAATATCAATCTAGTAAAAATTTGGCAGAATACCGGCTACAAATAGTACTTTCCCAAGATACGCAACCTGCGTTAAATTAACACTTCAATTCAATCACTTTATACCCTCAACCTCGATTTAACATTTTCATATACTTCTTAACACATAGCTCATTATACATATCCATCATTCAATTTATTTAACATTAATTTCGAACATTTCAAATATAAGCTTAGTATTTATCATGATTATGAACTACGAACATATGATACAATAATTTAAAATTTTAAAATGTTCTATACCCAAACAACCATGGAGCTCTAAGATCAATTCTCAATTTGACCAAAAGGATAAATTTTAGTTCTTTAATAGCTACGCTCTTCTCAAGTGAGGAAGATAACTTGAGAATTACCTTGATTCTACTTTCTAAGTACCTGAAAAATATTAACAACTGCGGAGTGAGAAATAATCTTAGTGAGCAAATAATCTACTAAAATGATATGCAGGCAAGAATGAATATGTAACGATATTAGAATCAAGTAATTTCATTATGAAGCGACATTGGAGAATTCACTGTACAATAGCATTTATAGGTCTCATATATTTTAGTAGGAATCAAACAATAACATGTATCAGTATCAAATAATTGCTTTATGATATGGTGTTTATGATTCTCATATATCTTTTTAGCAGAAATCAATAATTTAGAAGCGGAATGTATATTCACATATAAAAATGGAGTAGCGGCTTGTGCCTTACTTACTCCCATATATAACACATATAGAGCGCAAGACTGATCAAGTCTTATGACCAGGACCACCCCTCCTAGCTGAGGTTCAGATGCATACATCCCATCCGCGAGTTTTACCATGTGCACAAGGTCTAATGTATTACCCACATCAGTCGGGGATTTCTGCTTGAAATATGAATCTCATATATCACATGTACATATATTATTTGGAAACGTTCAAGTAACAATAGTCATATAGGCTGATTTCAATATCATACGAATTCAAAAATACGATTCATTTCTAATGAGCAATGAATTAAACAATGACAATGAAAAACTCTAGCAGCAACTTATAACAATGAATTTAAGGTTTAATAAATCAGATAGAATATAGATAGTTAGGGTTTTCAAGGATCGATGGGATCAATAATTATCAATAAATTTAGAATTTCTCATCTCCAAAGGGATTCATAATGATTAAGAATGCAATGAAATGCACATACCATATTAGTAAATTATTTACTCACCTTCATGCCTAAACTCCTAATTTAATAGAGACAGAATGAAAGATCTTTTATTCCACGACCCCTTCCTTATTTGGACTTCCTTTTGACTCTACAATCATTGCACACTCAAATAACATATTGTATCTTGGAAAATAATATTTAAAGTAAGCTAATTTTAATCCTAAATCCCCAACTATTAACCCTAATTACCTAACTCAAAACTTAATCTTGCGTAATTTTACTAACAATCACTTAATACAAGATTAACACATGAAAATTAACTTAACTTACTCGTGTAACCAATAAAATTTTTGAATATTATATACATATTAATATATATTGGTCGATTGACCTAAGATCGTACCTTTATTTCTTATACTCCCATTTTATGAATTTCAAACTCATATTCTATTTATTTTATACTTAATTAACTCATATTCAATACCAAGAAAATTTTAAAAGGTGAAACTTTAATTTCTTTAGGAATGGTCAGGTAGTCAATTAGCCCAACCTAAGCTTTATTTCTTATTTCTTGGTTTAAATTCTCCTTCTTAATCAATTTTATACAAATTCAATTCATATACACAAATAACATAACTTTAAGAGTTTAAAATCCTTATTCTATCTTAATGATCAAATAAACTAAAACCTTTAACTTTATTCAATTTTCCAAATTATGATATATCTTAGTAATTATATATAGTTATAAAGTTAATTGTTGGCCTACATCAATTTATGGAGTTTGGGTTCAAAATTATTATGACTCGACTTTCGAGCGGCGACGGTCCTAGGGTATGGGTAGGCGTAAGGCCACGGAAAACCCGTAGAACCCAATACTATTCTATAATAATCAAACTTATAGCAATTCCCAGATCATAACCTGAAACACATAACTATATCCATTCCATATCATCCATACATTACATGTATGCCATTAATTACAATACGATTCAATATAACAATGACTGTGAGAATATATCAGTATTACAGTCCCAAAATGAATATACAAAATTGAACCATCATAAACATCTCAATATCACAATGACCATGGAACTATAGACTTGACTCTTGGAGATACATACTCATTCTGATATAATCAAAATGACAAAATGAAAACAGACAGAGTAACCCCCAAGCGAGAAGATGTAGCTTGAGTTTTATCTCGTCTCAACCTCTATAGCACCTGAAAAAGATAAACCACTATAGGGTGAAATATAAATCTCAGTGAATACACAATAGTTCAATATGTTATGCCGGCTAGATACAATATAGAATATGTGAATAAAATAGCTTCAAGGCTTTTTAGGCAATATAAACGATTAGATAATCAAAATTATCGCAATCGGATTCATTCATGATATCCATGAATAGATCCAATGAATAAGCAATTAAGCACATTTTACTTTATTTTAGCAGAAATCATACTTTCGAGAATGGTATATTCCCATTCACATATAGATCGAGTGTTGGCTAAAAGCTTCGCACACTCATTAAAACAATTAAGCGGAAAACTGATTAGGTTTCCCGGCTAGGATCCCCTTCCTAGCGACGGCGAATACATTATCCCTATCGTCGGGCCTTCTTTACCATGTGCACATGACTGATGTATACCCCACATCAGTTGGGGATTTCTACTTTAGATATCTTATAACATTTCACAATCGATAGCATTAAGAATTCAATAACAATGGTACTTATTAATGAGTAAAGGTTTCAATGTGCTATCATTATATCAATTAACAATAGACCAAAGGTCTCAATAGATAATTCAACATATTGGGTTCATGAATATATATATCAATGATCAATAGACCGAAGGTCTCAATTAAGTGTTTCAACATATTAGTTTCATGAATAGATATCAATGAAACAAGAGTTCAATCAAGTAATCCAAAGGATT
>CATKHJ010535832.1:0-11664 GCA_949750685.1 Vernicia montana
TATATATATATATATATATATATATATACACACACACACACACACAATTTTATTTAATACCTTTCTTTCATTGTTCACATCATTCGAGACTTTTGTAAATATATGTCATGACATAATTACTCACACTTGAGATTAACGAAAATATTCATATTAAACATAGATGATTACACATAACATATATTTTTCTTTTGAATTCAGTTATCATCCTTAATACATCTAGTTCATAATCATAATTAATCACTGTGCACATCTTAATATTACATATCACTTATCCTTGATTCACATTACATCTTTTCCACATCTTTCATCCTTATTGTCTCTTATATCCTTCTACCTACAGTTTTTTTTTTTTAAATAATTGAAAATCCTCGTTCTTCCTAGAGTTCGTTCGTATGCCATCTTGGCTAGTCATATGTCCAAGGAAACATCCATGATCTAATTAGAATTCATATTTCAATAAAATTGGCATATAATTCATGTTCTCTCAACATTTATAGCACCATCTTTAAATGTTTCTTTTATACTTCTTTATTCTTGCTTCCAATCTTCATTTTTTTTATCATCTCTTTCTATTTTCCCCGCCTCATGCTTTGTTTCAATTTATTTGACCTTATATATTAACTCTGTTATTGCAACAAGATTAGTGACGAGTTAAACATTATAGAGAAGATAATTTATCTCCTTCAACTCTTACATTTGATTAGCTTTGATAGGTACAATGGACGAGCAATGTTGCTCGGTTGATGTGCTAAATATTTGCCTTAATAATTCTATGATTTTACTCCTAACTTAAGAGTATTTTGCTTGATTCTTGAATAAAATCTCTCAAAATTTCATTAATTTACTTATCTTGTGATTCTAATGTGCTTTTTGTAGAAGTTGCATGTTTCAGAGCTAAAATGGAGCAAAATGTGTCAATTCCAGGAAGCATAAGGTTATACACCTTAAAGTGCATAGGCTCAACGCATACTCCTTCTTTTAAGTTTTCATCCCATAATGCATAGAGTTATGTACCAGAAAAGCACAAGCTTGTGTGCCAGTGACAACTCTATAATCTTTTAAAATTTGGAAAAGAAACGTGTTCTAAAAGGGGGACTAAAACTGTGGGATTTGCCCGAAATAAAGGGAGACCAATTTTGGAAAAAAGAGAGCCAACTTTTGAGAGAAAAACAAGAAGAAATATAGAGTATATGGTGGATTAGAAAGAAAGCTTTTAGGGATTAGAATGATTTTTAGCTATTTTTTTAGGAGATTTTGCATTTTTTTAGAGAAATCAAGGAGAGCACCATCAATCTTGGATTTCCATATTGTGGATTCTTCTAGAGTTCTTTTTAAACCCTTTTTATTTTATTTTGTATTGAATATGCTATTTAATTTAATAAATTCAATAGTTTATTTTATGAATTTAAATATGAATAGCTAGATTATTTATCTAGGGTTTAGATGGAAATTGATTGATTGCTTTTGGAATTCATATATACTTTGCTTTTGTTCTTGTTGATTGGAATTGAATTATTTTCTTTGGGCTTAAAGAGTGTGAGTAATTGGCCACCACTTCCATAATCTAAGATGCTATATAATGGAGCGAGAGTGGAAGTATAGCATTAGTTCATGAAGATAATAAACTTAGGAGATGTTACTTCATAGATATATGGGTATGCCTAAGTGGTGTTAATGTTATACTCTCCATTGTACTTAATGAATTCAATCTAATTCTTGTAACCACGAGAATAGGTGTAAGTTTAGAATTAGGTATTAACAATTTACCTTGAGAGAGGACCTATTTTATGTAAGGGAGAGTCACCTTTAATTCTAAATAATTTGAATAACTATCTAAGTATATATGAACCATTAGTTTTGAAAATCAATTGAAGTCTAAACCCTAGGTTGTTTTTCATTGAATTTAGTTGATTCTTGAATTGTTTGTTTGATTAATTTCTAGTAATATTTGTTCATTTATATCCAATTGAATTGATCACCTTCATCTGAATTGTTATTTGATTAAATATTAGAAAGTTTATAAATTTGGTACTTAAAATCATCTCCCAATGGGATCGACAAACCCTCTTTACTCATCAAAACTATTTGCTACAATTGACCAGTACACTTATGGTGCAAAAAGAGAGAACAAGTTTTTGATGCCGTTGCCGGGGAGACAGTGTTTTGATATCAATATTAGTAAATTTTCTAGTAATTTAGTCCTTACTGTTGATCAAAATTGGATTTCCAATTTATTCAATCTCTATTTTGATATTGACAATCAAATTGAATAGTTCTAATGTTTCATCTAAGTATGTTTTGACAATTAAAATGCCTTAGAAAAGTTTAGGATTCAAGAACTTAGAAAAATCTCTAAGTGTTCTGCTAGAATAACATATAGCGCCCGCAATAACATTATTGCACCCGCAATAAGCATATAGAGCCCGCAATAACATTATCGCGACTACAACTAAGTTGTTGCGACCGTAATGTAGCTCATAGCCTGAATTGCATATTTCATCCAGAGAGGTTCGAGGTCAGTATCGCTACCACAAATCTGATCGCCAAAGCTTGATTACGACCGCTACCTGATTGTTGCGACTGCGATATTCATAAAGCTAAGAAGAGTCCCAAGGATAACATTAGCAGCGAACAAAAATCTGCCACGTAGAAGTAGCTGTTGGACACAAATGAATATAGCGACCGCAATATCCTTGTAGCGATTGCAATATGGTGATGGCGACCGTGATTCTCATTTGATAAAGCATTTAATGCAAATTTTATAGTTGTTGAAGTTGGATTTGGTTTGAGCCTATTTGTAACAGCTGTTTGGTGGTGGGAAACTATAAATATCCCCACCAAAGGACTTCAAAAAAGACCACCTACTTCTCTAACAACCAAACTCTTGCAAATTTATTTCTCAAGCTTTCAATTCTTCATTTAACACCTTGTGTGTTTGTTGTAAGAGCATTCATTACTCAAGGGTTTAGTATTAGCCATTAAACACAATCTAGGTTGGGGAGTGATCCTTTGTAAAAACTCTTATTGGGTTTGAGTGTTAACCTTATTGAAAAACACTTGTGAGGTTTTTAGTGTGAGCCTATTAAAAACACTTGTAAAGTTTGGTGTGTGCTTAAACACTAAGTTGAGAATGAACTATTAAAACTCCATTGATAGTGAAATACCCAATTGGTGGTTGGGGAGTGGATGTAGGATTGGTTATTATCCGAACCACTATAAATCCTTGTGTTCATTCTTTTCCTTCTACCTTTCTTAATTAATTTTTTAATTTCCCACCAATTGAACCCCCCTTTCTTGGTGCATATTGGTCAACAAGTGGTATCAGAGCAAATGTCTAATTTCTACAAGCTTAATAACGTGAGAAAATATCTAAATGGCCAACGAAGGGATCAATCATCTTAAGCCACACTTTAATGGCTCCAACTATGCTTATTGAAGCATAAAATGGAGGTCTATCTTGATAGTGACCTTGTAAATCTATGGGATAGTGTGCTTGAAGAGTGGAAACCTCTATCAAAAGTGGTTAATGGTGTAGAAGAGATGATTCCAAGAAAAGAATGGGTTGATACTCATAGAAGAGAAAATGGGAAGAGTAAAAGAGCCATGGCAATTCTTTTTAGTGCTCTATCAAGAGAAGAGTGTGGAAGAGTTCAACAATGTACAAGTGCTTATAGCATTTGGAATACATTAGAGAACTACCATGAAGGCTCCAAGCAAGTCAAATCCAAGAATATCCAAATGCTTGTTCGTGAGTATGAACTCTTTAAGATCAAGCCTAATGAGAATGTGACCGATTCCTTGGCTTAGTCACAAGCTTGAAGAAGTTTGGAAAAAGTTACTCTTTGAAAGACATCAACAACAAAATCCTTAGAGCTCTTCCAAAGAAAAACTTTGAATCCAAAGTGTCATCAATTGAAGAAGCTCATGACCTTAACAAGCTACCAACGGATGTCCTTATTAGGAAGCTTCTCACTCATGAGATGACATTGGAGAAAGAATAAGTCCAAATTGAAAAGAAAAAGGTTATTGCTCTCAAATGCTCCACCAAAGATCAACATGATGATGAGATTCAAAGTGACTTAGATGAGAGTGATGAAGAAGATGATGAGTTGGTCATGCTTTCAAGAAGAGTAAAGGAGATCATTAAGAGTAAAAAAGAAAAGATCCTTTAAGAAGTATCCTTCCAACTCTACCTCAAATGCCAACTCCAACAAAGAAAAGAAGAGTGAGGTAACTTGCTATGAATGTGGAAAGCAAGGCCACATTAAATCGGAGTGTCCCAAACTCAAAAAGAAGAAGAAGTGGGATAAGGAAAAAAAAGAAAAGCTTCAAGGCTACATGGGATGAGGACTCTTCCAATTATGAAGAAGAGAAAGAGGTTGCAAATCTATGCTTCATGGCCTTAGAAGACTCTCCAAATGAGGTATGTTCTACTTCTCACTCTTGTTATTATTTAAATAATTGTAGTGATGATCATATAGATAATGATGAACTTTTAGAGACCATGGTTTTGAAATGTGAAAAATATTTTTCAAAAATGAAGTTTTATAAAGAAAAACATTCAAAACTTGAGGAAGATTTTAAAGGCTTGAGAAAGTTTGTTTTAACTTTGAAAACATCCAATGCTACCCTCAAAAGTTAATTAGATGAAATATATTCTAAAACTTCCTCACTTGAATCTTTGTATAAAGAAAATAATTCTTTAAAATTAGAAGTTGAAGAATTAAGAAGTTCTATTTCAAAATTTCATAAAGGGAATGAAATTTTGGATACACTCATTATATCTCAAAGACCACCCCTTGTAAAATATAGTCTTGGCTTCAATAGTTCATCAACATCTACATCTCCATTTTCCTTGTTTGTTAAAGCCTCTACACCTCAAACTTCTAGTATAGAAGTTGTTCATAAGGAGGTTGAAGCTCACACAAAACCTTTAAGTCCTAAGAGAATTGAAAAAGGTTGACATGACTCAAAAGTAAAGCCTCAAAGAGTCAATCATGCATTTAAATATCAAAAGAGGCATGTTCAAAAACACCCACAACCACAACATCATTCATGTTCTTATGTGCTTCATGATAAAAGGCCTTAATTTCACTACAAGATGGCAAAGCATAAAAAGACTTACAAGTCAAAGCTAAAATATCATTATTGTATGAAAGAATGTCACATTAATGTATTTTACTACATTAGGAAGGCTCAATTAAAACTTGAGGATCCTTCCAAGACTAACCTCAATGGAACCAAATATGTTTGGATACCTAAGAAAAGATAAATTGACATTTCTTGTAGGTATGCCTTAAATCCACCACAAATGAAAGTGAATGGCATGTAGATAGTAGATGTTCAAGGCATATGACCGGAAATGCAAGTCTTTTCATCTCCTTGAAGAAAAAGAATGGTGGAAATGTCACATTTGGAAATAATTCCAAGGGTAAGGTAATTGATATTGGATCAATTAGTAAGGAAGGTTGTTCCCTTATTGAGGATATTTATTTAGTTGATGGTTTAAAATATAATTTGTTAAGTGTAAGTCAATTATGTGATAAAGGTAATAGAGTCATCTTTGACTCTAAAGAATGTCTTGTCACTACCTTGGTAGATGACAAAGTGATGTTCAAAGGAGAAAGAGATGGCAATAATTTAGCTACATAATTAACTTATATAATTTAGCTAACCACAATTTCAAGTGTCATGTGTCTATTAGCAATGAAACTTGGCTTTAGCATAAAAGGCTTGGTCATGCAAGCATGGAATTGATTTATAGCCTAAGCAAGGATGAGTTAGTTAATGGGCTTCCAAAGATCAAATATTTAAAGGACAAGACATGTGGACCATGCCGAATGGGGAAACAACATAAGTCTTTCTTCAAGTCAAAAAATGTGGTAAGAACCTCTAGACCTCTACAACTTATTATATGGACTTATTTGGACTTAGTAGAGTTGCTAGTTTGAGCGGAAAGCTTTATGCTTATGTACTTGTTGATGATTACTCAAGATTTACTTGGGTTAGTTTCTTAACTCATAAGAGTGATGCTTTTAAAAGTTTTGCAAAGAAAGTTCAAAATGAAAAAGGTTATTTGATTTCAAAAATTAGAAGTGATCATGGAAAAGAATTTAAAAATGAATCTTTTGAAAACTTTTGTATTGAATTTTGTATTTCTCATAACTTTTCATACCCTAGAACACCACAACAAAATGGTGTTGTAGAGAAGAAAAATAGAACACTAGTAGAGATGGCTAGAACAATGCTCAATGAGTATAGTCTTCCAACATACTTTTAGGCGGAAGCCGTTAATACTTCTTATTATATTGCAAATTGTGTTTTTAAAAGACCATGTTAAACAAAACATCTTATGAGTTATGGAATGGAATAAAACCCAAAATTTCATATCTTAGATTATTTGGTTGCAAGTGCTATATATTGAATACCAAGGATAATCTTCAAAACTTTGCATCTAAAACGGATGATGGTATTTTTCTTGGCTATTCCACCACTAACAAAGCTTATAGAGTTTTTAATAAGAAATCTTTAGTAGTTAAAGAGTCTATGAATATTGTTTTTGATGAATCTAGTAAGCTTGATTTTGGAAAAGGTAGTGTCCTTGATGATTTTGTAGGTGAATTTGAAAAGCTTGAAATTGAGGACAATTCAATAGAGGAGATAAAAGAGATAGTAAATGAAGATACTCAACAATATGTTAAAGCTCAACCTCAACAACAAGAGGATCACACTCAGAGACTCCTAAAAGAATGGAGCTACCCCAAGGATCACCCCAAAGAACTCATCATTGGTGAAACTTTAAAGGGTGTAAGTACTAGATCTCATTTTAAAGCTTTAAATGATTATCTTGCCTTTGTTTCTCAATTTAAGCCAAGGACTATTGATGAGACTCTAAATGATGAGTGTTGAGTGATTGCTATGCAAGAGAAACTCAACCAATTTAAGAGAAATAAAGTTTGGGAACTTGTTCCTAAACCCAAAAATCATCCAATTATTGGATGTAAATGGGTGTATAGGAATAAGTTAGAGGAGCATGGTTTCATCACTAGGAATAAGGCTAGATTGGTTGCCAAGGGGTATAACAAAGAGGTAGGTATAGACTATTATGAAACTTATGCTCCGGTGGCAAGATTAGAAGCTATTAGGATTTTACTAGCATTTGCATGTCACATGAATTTTAAATTATTTCAAATGGATGTGAAAAGTGCATTTTTAAATGGTTTTATTGAGGTGGAAGTTTATGTTGAACAACTTCCCAGTTTTGAGGATCATGAACTTCCAAATTATGTTTTTAAATTGACTAAGGCCTTATATGATTAAAACAAGTTCCTAGAGCTTGGTATGAAAGGTTTAGTTCCTTTTTATTAAAAAATGATTTAGTAGGAAAGGTTGACACTACTCTTTTTGTAAAAAGACACAATAATGATACACTTATTATTCAAATTTATAATGTTGATATTGTATTTGGTGCTACTAATGAAACTCTTTGTGAAGAATTTGCTAAGTGTATGACTTGGGAATTTGAAATGAGCATGATAGGAGAGCTCAAATTCTTCCTTGGTCTTCAAATCAAGCAATGTAAAGATGATATTTTCATCAACCAATCCAAGTACACCAAATAATTATTGAAGAAATTTTGAATGGATAGTTGCAAGAGTAGCAAAACACCAATGAGCTCATCAACTAAGCTAGACAAAGATGAAATGGGTAAGCTTATAGATGAAAAGAAGTATAGATGTATGATTAGCTCACTTATTTATCTTACAGCTTCTAGACTCGATATTATATATAGTGTATGCTTGTGTGCTAGATTTCAATCTTATCCTAGAGAGTCTCATTTAAATACGATCAAAAGAATTTTGAAATATTTACATGGAACATTGCATTTAGGATTATGGTATCCTAGGGATTCTTCTTTTAGCATAATTGGTTATTCCAATGCGGATTATGTCGGTAGTCTCTTAGATAGAAAGAGTACTTCCGGAACTTGCCATTTTTTTAGTGAGTGTTTAGTTTCTTAGTTTAGCAAGAAATAAGTTTTAGTTGCCTTATGCACCGCCGAAGCGGAATATGTGGCGGCGGGTTGTTATTGCACTCAAGTTCTTTGGATGAAATAATAACTCAAGGACTATGGACAAGCACTTAATCACATTCCCATCAAATGTGATAATACAAGTGCTATAAACCTTTCAAAGAATCCCATCCAACATTCTAGGAGCAAGCACATAGACATTAGACATCACTTTTTAAGAGACCATATGTAAAATAGAGATGTTGTATTATAATTTATTGATACAACTAACCAATTGGCTGATATTTTCACTAAGCCCCTAAATGAAAAAAGAGTAACTTCATTAAGAGGGAGCTAGGGATGTTTGATGAAAGTTCCTTGTCATAAAATTTTATTTCTTTGTTTACATAACATTTTCTATACATAATTTGATTATTTATAGTCAAATTACAATTCCTTATCTTGAATAATAATATCAATGCTTAATTTGATTTATTATGTGAAATTTTTTGTGTTTAAGATAATTTATGTCATATGTATGCATATTGAATGTTGAATATATGCATTCATATTATTTTTGACTTTTCAAATTAATAATGATTAAATTATATAAATGTTTTTCATAAATTTCTCTTGATTTTTTGAAAAACCTATAAATTGTGGTTGCTACAGGCAATTAGCGAGCGTGACATTTAAATTTCTTCTACCCGTTTACAATTTTCAAATATCGCGGTCACACTTCATTATTCACGAACACAAAACTCCTTCTCCTTTTTACCATTACTCAGGAAATACAAATATCCCAGTCGCGACTTCCCTTTCACAGACCTGATTTACCATTCTGCCTGGAAAAAAAAATATAACCATTTTTTAACAGCCATATTTGCATTAAATGCAAAATATAGCCCTTTTTTGGCTATTTTGGACATCTAATGCCTATATAAACCCCCCATTTTACTTCACACACTATTCACAACTATTACAAAGCATTCCCTCTCACTTTCTTACATCTTGCTCACTATTTCCTCTCTC
Source organism: Vernicia montana (assembly GCA_949750685.1). Lineage (NCBI taxonomy): Eukaryota > Viridiplantae > Streptophyta > Magnoliopsida > Malpighiales > Euphorbiaceae > Vernicia > Vernicia montana. Next base: position 9,044 of record CATKHJ010535832.1, read on the forward strand.
AAATTTTCACTTCATCTCAATTTTCTTCTCTATTTTTATTCAATGGCACCTAAAACCAAGCCCTCTAGGTCTTCTAAGGGGAAAGAGCCCCAAACTTCTCAAGAACCCTCACCTTTAGAGTTTATGAAAGGGATAACTAAGGAGGAGAAACAAAATTAGGAAAAGTTGCAACCCAAACTTATTTTAGCCAACAAAATCTCCAAAATTTATGATCTTAGAAATTAAAGGAGATATTGTCCTTTATTTGAACAATCTTTAATGGAGGACATTTATCTTTCCCACTGAAGATAGGCATGAGGAACTCACTAAGGAATTCCTTACCACTCTTGTCCCAGAAAAGAAGTTTTCCTCTACTTATGGCCATTATGGCATTCATTTTTAATTTTTTGGAAAAGAATATAGACTAAGGATAAAAGAAGTTACGGATATCTTCAATTTTCAAAAGGTAGGGGCCTCAAATCTCAATAAACTTGATATGGACTTCAATAATTTTGGAGGGAACTATCCATTGAATCTAGGTATGATCCTAAATCTTCTTTAGCCAAACACTTTTGAACCTTACACTTTTGTGTGTTCCATTGAATTTTCACCTTCTTAATTAATGCAAGAGGAGATGGTAATGAGAAGGTCACTCAAAAGGATATATTCTTCCTCTATAGTCTCATCAAAGCCTAATCCATCCAAACTGCCCATTTTCTCATAGATCAATTCTTTCATTTAGCCAAAATATCTAAGGGTGTCATTTTTCTCTCTTCTCATATCACAAGAATTGCAAACCATGTTGGTGCTCTTACCTTACCCAATAAAGCCATTCTCTAAACCTTTCTTTCACCTACTTCAAATATGTTAGACATTGAGTATATGATACACTCCAAGTGTATTAGAGAATGAAATGGCGCATATGAGTACATTTTTGGAGAGGTGAAGGTACAAGAAAAATCTAGGAAGAGATCAAGGGTTTCTATTCCTAGTGGAGAACCTTCCTAAGTGGAGGAAATGATCTCTAAAGAACAAGGGACTCAAACCTCTTATAGAGTTCCATCTTCTTCCAAAGTTGAAAAAATGTTTAGCAAGATTATGAAAAGACTCAATCTTCTAGATAATATGCATGGACACATTGTGGACATGCAAAATAAAATGGGGATCCCTCCATGTGACTTGAAAGATTGGGAATTTAGTGAAGAAGAGCAAGAAGAAGAAGAGCAAGAAGAAGATTCCTAGAAATTGGGCCAAAAATTCTCTTTTATTGTTTTCTATTTCTTTATCTTTTATTTTTTTATTTTCTTTTCATTTTCATTAAGCATCTTGTATTTTTCTTTTTATTGAATGAAGATCTTTAAATTTGACTTACTTCATACATTTCTTATATGTGCTTTTCTTTATTCCTTTCCCTTAAATTGCACTTTGTGATGATTAAATTTTATAATTTAACTTTATGTTCCCTTTTCAATCTTTGTTTAAATTTATGTTTAACTTTATGATTCTCTTTTTTTTATCTTGCCAAAGGGGGAAAAGTACATGAATTTGAAAATTTACTTTATTAAGGGAGAGAAAATAAAATTTTCCTTAAAAATTATAGGGATCATTTGTTAAGGGGGAGTCTTATATTTTGTTTACTTGATTTTATTCTATCTCAAATTCAATTTAATTTTCAAAATCAAAAAATGGGAGATTGTTGACCTAAATTGGATTTCTAATTTAGTCAATCTCTATTTTGATCTTGAAAATTAAATTGAATAGTTCTAATGTTTTATCTAAGTGTGTTTTGATAGTTAAAATGCCTTAAAAAACCTTAGGATTCAAGAACTTAGAAAAATCTCTAAGTGTTTTGCTGGACTCGTAATTCGCGCTCGCAACAGGCATATAGTGCCCATAATAACATTATCACGACTGCAACTAAGTTGTCACGACCGCAATATAGCTCATAGCCTGAATTACATATTTCATCCAGAGAGGTTTGCAGTCAGTGTCGCGACTGCAACTTTGAGCGCCAAAGCTTGATCGCGACCGCTACCTGATTGTTGTGACTACGATATTCATAAAGCTGAGAAGAGTCCTGAAGGTAATATCAGCAGCGTATGGAAATCTGCCATGTGACACTAGCCGTTGGACACATATGAATATAGCGACCGCGATATCCTTGTAGCGACCATAATATACTTATAGCAACCGTAATATGTGATGGAGACTGCAATTCTTGTCTGACAGAATGTTTAATGCAAATTTTCTAACTGTTGGAGTTGGATTTGGTTTGAGCCTATTTGTAACAGCTCTTAAGTGGTGGGAAAATATAAATACCCCCACCAAAGGTCTTCAAAAAAGACCACCTACTTCTCTAACAACCAAACTCTTGCAAATTTATTTCTCAAGCTTTCAATTCTTCATTTAACACCTTGTGTGTTTATTGTAAGAGCATTTATTGCTCAAGGGTTTAGTGTTAGCCATTAAACACTATCTAGGTTGGGGAGTGATCCTTTGTAAAAACTCTTGTTGGGTTTGAGTGTTAACCTTAGTGAAAACACTTGTGAGGTTTTTAGTGTGAGCCTATTAAAAACACTTGTAAAGTTTGGTGTGAGCTTAAACACTAAGTTGGGAGTGAACTTGTTAAAACTCCATTGATA
>CATKHJ010535892.1:0-11215 GCA_949750685.1 Vernicia montana
CTCAAAACTCAAACTACCAAACAATTGTTGCCAATACTCATCTCCTTACCGGCTCTCTTGCTGTTGTTCTACTTGTGTGGATTCTCGTGCCCTACTTTGGTCTCTTACTTCTCAGCTTATGGGTATGTGTGTTTATATGGGTAGCATTGAACTCATATCAAAACTTGTATGAATTGCTGCGGGAAGCACTTCACCACTTGAAGAAGCTAGCTGGAGATGCAGTCCACAAATTCAAGACTCCCAATGAAATTCATAGGTAACTATATTTCAGTTAACATCAAATTTAACACAAACATTAATACTATTAATTATTATAAAAACATTGACATCAATAGTATCTAATTTCAGCATAGCAAAAATTAATTACTAGTCATATTGATACAAATATTGTTTTGATTAGGAATGCAAATGAACCAACACAAAATTCGGTTGAGGAAAGAAACACTCCACCAAGGTATGTAGTTGGTCTCTTCTTTGGAAATTTTGTCATTGCATCTGCTTAGGATTAAGGGGTTTCTTCAAATTTTCACTTTGGTTATTACCTGTGAAATGAATAAATTTTGATTTTAGGATTCTGCAACGTAGTTTTTATATGACCTATTGATTGAGGGTTTGAGTTACTATATCCCAATTTATCTTAATTTCTAGGCTCAGTAACTTGATTGGTGATTAATCTAGGCTGATCAGTTAACTTATTAAAATTCTAAAATAATATGTTCCTGATTCTTACATACTGTATTTTGCAGATTGGAATTGGAAGATGGAGACAATGTGTAATTGGCATTTTCCTATTTATACATTAAATTGATACTGAACAATACCACTTGCTCTGTTATACTTTTAGCTTTATATTGTTTTCATTGTTCTGTAGGTTCACACTATTGCTGTCAACCAAGCCTTTAACCTGATCTCAAATAGCTAGACTAGTAAGGCTTAGCTCATTCAGCTTAGATTTGGGCCCAATATCAACTAGACTAGTAATGTTCGCACATTTAGGTTCAGTTTTAGGGTTAACAAGTGCTATTGTTGTTGTTTTAATTGGTTACAGTAAGTTTCTTACATCTGTATCTTTTATATGATGAGAAATGCAGAGTAAAAAAGAAATCAAGAAATTAAAGATAAAAAGTGAATTCTAAACAAGAGCCAATATGAAATTTTTATGATCCTTTCTTAATTCTATGCAGTTTTGTGTATAGTACTCCAAATGCAGATCAGTCCTATAATATGCAAAAACCTATTAAAATGCAGATCAGTTAAAAACGGTGTACAAAAACTTAATCCCTAAATTGAGCTGGAAAGCAATAAGTCTCTAGTGGACAGAAGTACAAATAATAATGAAGCTACTCTAATTTTCACCAGAAAATGCTAAATTGATTACTTTGATATCAAATTTTTGTGAAAATGGGTTCTAATCAAATTTTGCAATACAAAAACCCAAGGAAAATATAGCATGTTATACAGCAGATGATGAATAAAAAATAAAAATTTAACATTGAAGCTTATTGCAGCCAATATTTTGAAAGAAAAGATTGAAAATTTATGGGAAACTGAACATCTTATTGATTAATATCTTTGTGGGTTTTATTGGTTAATACCCAGAACAGCCATGACTTTGATCAGCCCCTCATGAACGATCTTCGATTTTATTGAACAAAGGTCTCCTTCTACATTGGATCTTCCGATCAACTGGAAATTTTTCATAGCGTTGACTTCACAGTTTCTTTTCTTTCACTAAATTTGTAAATGGAACCAATTAAAATAATTATGAAGGTGCAAATGCCATCTCCAAATACCTCAGCTTTGATCTCAACTGAAGTTTCTTTTCCTTTTCTCTATGAAAGATAGATCTGAAAGTGGCATACTGCGTGCATACTGTTCCATATTAATTATAAGTAATATCATGTCAGAATAATGTGCAAAGTTAGTTTATATAAATTTCATTTTTACCATTAGATTAAAGTGAGTTTTTATATTACAAGATTCCAACAATGTACCTCACTCCTAAAAAATTTCATTTTACTATTAGATTAAAGTGATATATAATTTTTAACAATATATTTTCTCATGAGACTTCTTGTTTATTAAATAAAAAAATAAAAATAAAATAATAAAATTAAGAAAGTTATTAAGTGAATTGCAATGAAAGGAGATGAATGAATAAATAAATAAAAGAAAAAAAAATTAAAAGAAAAACATGCTCAAGACAATTTTAGTGGCTTTTTTTAGATGGTTAAAAAAAATCCATATTGGATGAACATGCATTTGAAAAATAATGATTGATATATAGAATTGGTAATTGGACACGTTTACAATTCACATTAATTCATAATTTCAAATTGAGTTCTTATAAGTTTTGATTATCTACGTTTATTTTTTGTTTTGTTTTTTATTGTTGAGTAGATTAGATTGGTACGTCGGTGAAAAATAGTGAATTCTCTACTCTTAAGAATAGAGTTTGCGCTAAGGGTATCCTCCGACGGCTATGACCGTCAGAGGAGATATACGATCATTTTCTTTGTGCATCTATATTTATTATTTTTTAGTTTAAATAATGTCTATTATGATTTTTGTGGACTTAATCGTTATTTTGTTTGCATCAATTTTTTTTTTTTTTTTTTTTGGGCTAACTATTTAATGGCTTAACTATCGTCTCTTCCTTCGGCCTTCCCATCGTTCAAAGCTCTTGAAGGAAGTCTTTACAGATGCTTGTAGATGGGAGGGGAAAGAAGTCGCTAGCAAGGTTTTTGGCTTCTCTATGATTGTTAATATGGTAGATCTGTGTTTGATATGGAGATCCAAAGCCCCTGGCAGAAGACTAAAGCATCTATGGCCATGGCCTTTTACTCTAATGAAGCCCATTCTCTGTCTAAGAATCATTGCTATGGAATGTTTTTGGCAGTGGAAGGAAGGTGCTAAAGCCTACAAATGTTTAGTTTTTGAGTTGAATTCAACCATAGTTTCCCTAGTTATGATGTTCTTCCAGTTATATCTAGATCTTAAGAGGCTGGGATGGTAGTGCCGATGGAATTTTCTAGTAGGCCAGGGGAGAGCTTAGGATAATTATGTAAATTTACTTGCCTTTTTGGCCTTAGGACCGAGATGTCTGTAATGGGCTTCCATCCTAAGTCAAAAAAACCCCTTCATGGGCAATTTATTTTGGACCCAAATTCAATTGTGTTGTAAATTACTAGGCTAACCCCCTTGAGCTTGTATTGTTTATATATTGTATATGGCTTTATGCCTCTCCAATACTAGTTATCTTTATTCTTTGGGCAAAAAAACTTCTGTTTTTTATTTTTATTTTTTTTTATTCCAATTTATTTTCTACATTATTATTGCATATTTGAAGCACAGTAAATTTCAAGTGGATCTACAAAGATTTTGTTACAAATTTTATTTTACATATAGTTTTATAATTTTCATTTTTTTTTCAAATATATTACTTTAATAAAAATTTTGCAATTGTATTTTTTTTTTCAAATTTAAAATTTAGTTTGAACCCTAAAATTTACAGGGATTTCAAGATTGAGGTGATTTCAAATTATATGGATTTGGATTGTTCTTGATATTCTTTTATGGGCTCAAATGAAAAATAAAATAAAATCTTACTCCTCTGAGCGGTGGATTTATAGTTAGTTGTCACACTCATAACGAAAGATAAGAGTCTTTTCCACAAAACTATCATTAACAATAATAATAATAAAAAAAAACCCATAGTTATAATTCAATCCATAATTATATCACAACTAATACACACAAAAAAAAAAATCTTTTCAAGAGCACTCATTAAGCTGTCAACACTACACTATACACACAGTAAACAGTAAACACTACCCCCCCATCAAATTCTCAATGCTCTTCCCAAGAACTCTTCCATGGCGACACTTAATCAATCTCCATGTTTCTTTACACTTTCTTCTCGTAAAATCTTTTTCAATCAAGAAGAATACAAGATAAATTGGAATACCCAAAATCAGCATTTCCCACCTCAAAAACATTTCAGAATTTGTGTCTGTGAGGCCAAGAAATCAAGGTTCATGTTTTTTCAATTATTTGATTGCTGGGTTGCTTTGCTTTTTATTTGTTTGTTTATTTCTTGTACTGGGCTTGTGAATTTAGGGGCAGGAGAAAGGTGAAAAGCAATGTAGAGCTTTGTAATGATATTCGAGAATTTGTTGCTGCTGCTGGACTTCCAGAGGGTCATGTCCCTTCAATGAAGGAGCTTTCTAATCATGGAAGGTTGGTTGGGCCTGTATTTGTTACTTTCTTTAATTTCATTTCTGATTCTTATGTAGCTAACCCTAATTCAATTTGGTTATATTCCCGCATATATTTTCATTTTCTGCTGTACAATGAGATATTAACTTGATATCAATGGTAATAATAGAACCAATTCTTTCTTATGTAAAGAAATGATTTTTTTTTCCTAACCCCTTAAATTGGATAGAAAGAAAAGAGAAGAAAAAATGAAAAATGAATGAGAAACAAACTGTACATACATGAATATGAAATATGTGTTTTTCTCTTCAACAGATATTATGAAATTTGTCTTTTTAATTTATTTTTTTTATATTTTTCCAATGTTTCATAGAAATGATCTTGCACACCTTGTGAGGAGGAGAGGATATAAACTTATTAGAGATTTGCTTTCAAACTCCATAGAGGCAGAAACTGATGAGTCCAATTTAAAGAAAAGCTTAGCTGAAGGACAGGGCACAAATAGTGATCCAGTAGATGTACCAACAGGTCAATATATGTTCCTTTTATCTTGTTTGGATAGTTATTTTAAGTTCCATTTCTGTTGATAACCTGTGTAATTTAGAAGGCCAGGATGAAAAGGTGGAGGATATTATTGAAGATAGCTTTTTGTCAACTCAAGTTCCCATCACCCAGGACCTTTATGGTAGTGCAGGCATTAATCCTGAATGCAGCGCCAGTGAACACAGTTGCATGCCTATAGAATCATTAGTAAAGGATGTTTCGTCTTTGACACCATCAAATAATGTAGAACTGCAGGATGAGGAGGTTGAAAATGCAGTTGAAGGCGGTTCCTCTTCAATACCCCATGATAATGTAAAACAACAGGACAGTGAGGTCTTAAGCATGGTAGAAGATAATTTGTCAAATGAAGTTTTGATCATGGATAACTCTCATAGTAGTTTGAATGGGTACCGTGGTCTCAACTCTGACATTGATACCTGCATGCCTGTAAAGTCTTCAGTCAATTCCTCCTTAGAAGAAAAGGCCTTAAAAAATTCAAAAGTTCTGGATGAGAAGGACAACCATATGGCTGAGAACATTTCATTGCCTGCTGGAGTTTCAAACTTGGAATATCCTGCCAATGATGTTAACATTGTTCCAGGTCTCAAGTTTGCTGACCATAGTTGCATTCCTGTGAATCTTGCAGCCAATTCATCTTTGGAGGATAAGGTGGCAAAGTTTATACAGAATGGAGATTTGGATGCCATTGAAGGTAGATAAATTATTTTTCCCATTTCACTTCAGTAATTATTGTTGCCATATGGTACAAAGGGGAGAGCACAATGTCTGTTCTTGAATGGAACAGCATGTTCATTGTTGCAATAATGTAATTGTCCAATTATACTATGATCAGGAAGTCTGAAATTGTCTAGTAGTTAGTCCTGCAGTGTGGCTTATAGTAGTTTTTTTGGAATATTTGATTTTTTTCACAAATTGTTTTGACTGATAATTTTCTGTTTACCTGATTGCCACAATTCGTGTTTTTCTGTTAACGTGTAGATTGGCATCTATATTTTCTACACAAAATACCTGAAAAATTTCAATGTTATGCAATCATATTAGTTTAGCATTCAGCACTGAGCAGGCTTTGCGTTCTATTGGTTTTTGATGCTGATGCCCATCAATTGAAGTAGATTTATATTTGATCTTTATTTATCTGGTGCCTTTGGAAATTGAAGTTGAGTATCTGGAGCTGCTTGATGATCAGATAATGTCTATGGCATGTTAGACGGGAGTACTGAAGAACATGAGGGAGTTAATCAATCAGAGAATGAGACTGAATTTCAGTCAAAGACCCCTTCTGAAGAGAACTTTGAACGTGCAGTTAGCAGAAGTAATGCTGTTTTAGCATTGGACGGAAGTATATCAATACCTAAGCACATTCTGCCTCCTGGGAGGTTAAACCACCCTGTTAGGTTGGTACAATTCTCAAAATGTCAAATCTCTAGCTTTGGTTTATTTTCCTGGTTTATGTCTTAAGGTTCAGAGTTGCTTAAATTACTTTTGCATGGTTGAATTTCATTCATGAAGTGTGATCAAGTGGCACTTTCTGTTTATTTCTACCATTATCCGATTTTTAGTTGTATCATGATTTAAGGCATGCTTCTACCTCATGTTTTTGCCAATGGCCACCAACCTACCCCTGAATTGTTACCATCCAGTTCATTGAGAAGCTTTTCAGATTTTGTTGTTTTTTCCCCCATATCAAATGATTAGCGCTCTGTTTGAGCAACAAGAAGACTGTGGAACATAAGAAGATTTGGAGAGTTATGCTTATTTTTAGTGGTCCATGATAGTTTTATTGAATTATTTCACATTTTCTTTTTGCTTCCTCTTGTTTTTGTTTTTAGGACCAATGGGAATGAGAAATCCAATTTTGTAATTTTTGTTACTTTTCTTGGCACATAAATTGTTCTTTTTTCCCCTTCCCCTCTAACCATATCTTTTTTTCCTTTTTAAATATTTGTAGGAACGATGGTTTGCCAGCTGAAGGTCTAGCCAGTTCTAATCACAACAAGGATTTGGATGTTGAGGTGGTTGTGATTTTATTATTGTTCATTATGAAAGCATCACTTACTGTGCTTGCCTGCTTGTACTGACTTTTAATGGATTGGCTTCCATACTCATGTGATACAGACCAGCAAAGGGGAGAATCAGGTTGAGATTGGTAGTCTCAAATTCATGCTGGTATATATATACACATTTTGTTAAACCTGCATGTCCTCTAGTTCTGCGAAGATGGAGCTTTGTTTTGTTTGCTAACTTGTTGGATTTTCTGGTTGCTTAGCATCAAAAGGAGTTGGAACTATCCCGCTTGAAGGAACAAATTGAGAAGGAAAAGGTGTATAAGCTAGTGTAGCCTTGAGAATAAATATTACATGCATGACAGTTTTTAACAAAGCACAGAATGAACTATTCCGATCATAAAAGCATTTTCTTAGCATTGTTTAACATGTTCTGGTTGTTAAAAATTTTTTTGGGTTAATATTTGAAATTCCAAGTTTGGTTTTGTTTGCATATCTTGACAATTGCTTCAAGTATAACATTTTTAGCTCTTTATTCCTAAAATATACTTTCACAATACCTTAATTATTTTGCCTTTAATTGTTGACTGCAGCTTGCTTTGTCTGGTTTGCAAACGAAGGCTGAAACAGAAATTAGCAAAGCCCAAAAACTTATCTCAGAAAAAGATGCTGAATTACTTGCTGCTGAAGAGAGCCTTTCTGGATTAGTGGAGGTATTCCATTGACAATTTTGTTTTTCAACTTTTTTTTCTGGGTTTAGTACCATTTTATGGCTTCTGACAAGATGGAATGTTTTTTCAGGTTAAGATCCAATACAGTGGGGATGGTCAAATTGTGGAGTTGGCAGGTAGCTTCAATGGTTGGCATGAACGGATTAAAATGGATCCTCAGCCATCTTCTAGTGTTGCAGATACTGGATCAAGGTTTTTAATGTCTTCTCTTTTGTTAAATATTGCCTGCATAATCAAGCATAATTTCCTTGTTTGTCATCATTTCAGGGTGGTTAACTTTTGGTTACCTCTGTTCAGGAAGTTCAATCTGGTGTGTTGCATTGTGCTAGGTGTTCTTTACTAACATCTTTATACAATCTAATCTTTTCATTCCTTGGAAGACATTTTTTATACTTAATAGCATAAAGTTATCTAATTCATTTTGTTTCAGCTTGATTCACTTTGTTTTTTTTTTTTTTTTGGCATAAAATGTGCCTAGCTTCTAGGTCTTCCACTCATTATGAAATATCTGTGGCAAGGCAACTTGTTGAGTTTTTGGGATGCTGCTGTAGAACACAAAATAAACAGCATGAGCAGAGTGTCATTTTTCTTGTTTGGAGAAAAATATTTTTGGAATGAGTTTCTGTAAGGTCCTAATGCTTCATGTCAGTTATACGGAGATCTTGATGCTATATTGGGTAGATGAGACTTGGTCTCTCTCGCCCTATGATAAGTGCCCCAGAAGAACTTGCCACTAAAACATAACTGTTGGTGGAGAGAGCTCAAGACTTTATCTATCCACATCTAATTCCCTTTATAATTGATGTGGGACATTAGAACTTTCTTCTAACTTCTAATAAAATATGGGGGCTCTTAGCTATCCCTACTACATGTTTTCTGCTCTCTTAAGATAGGGTTAAATTGAGGTTTTGTTTTTTCTTATTTTATTTTTCTTGCGCCTTGTCAATTTGTACGCTGGTGCATATTTGGTAAAGTCACTGTTTTGGTTGCCTGACATTTTTTTAAATTGCCTGATAGAAAGGCTACTACATATGCCAAAATAAAACAATGACAACATTGTTTAATCTCCTGGGCCAAAGTGTATCCTTAACATTCAGCTCAAGTGTGATTTGGTCATCACTGAAATTCTATTCCAACCAATTGGTTAGTCTTCAATAAGGATCCTCAGCTCTGTACAAAATTAACACATGTTTAATCTCCTGGGCCAAAATGTAGAGTACATAGGTTATGAACCATTATGAATGCAACCATTGCTATGATAAATTTGTGGCTGCCATGGGATTTACTTTTAAGTTTCTAGGCATGTAGCAGGATACTCATCAATGCATCTTGTGCTGATGTTAGAACAGTTGTTTAATTTATTAACTTCAAATTCTGATCTCTGAATCTGCCAACTAAATATGAACCTTTCAAGTTCTGTTTGTTGTTGCAACTATTTGTCTTTTCTCGCACTGTCATGCAATATGAATCTTCACCTTTTTTTTTAACCTATAAGATCAGTGGTCTAAATTTTTCTTTAAAATGGTGATGAATAAACTCACTCTGGTGACTTGTTTTTCCAGGAAATCCAAACTTTGGTCAACAATGCTGTGGCTGTATCCCGGTAAATATGAGGTGTGAAACTGTGAACATCCACCGCCAAATAATGCTACAGCCCATTTTTTTATATTTATATTTGAAAATTTTAGCATTTTATATATGAGCTAGCTACTGATTGTTTGGAGTCATGGAGTCAGTTTGCTTTTATGAAAACTGCTTGGTTACTGGCTACTGCTGTCAAAAGAGCAAACATCCACAGATCAGGTGGAACTAGGTCCACTTTAGAGGTTGTAAGAGCTGTGGAGCCTAAAATTCATATCATAATACTTGAAGTTGATATTTCTCATGAAATTGGTCCTATGTTAATCCTATTGTTACACTAACACATATTGGTGCATGGTGAACCTAAATGTGATTTGTTTTTTTCAGAAAATGATTTATATATGAGAGAGAGAGGGGGCCGGGGAGAGTTAGATGGGTGGTGGAATCAAGATTTGATAGTTCTGAGCATGCTATTTTTCTTTTTCTTATATTTATTTCTTTTGGGGAGAAAAAAAGATGGCATCTATGTTCTGCAACTGGGGCATAGCCATTGCAAAAGCAGAAAGATTATTACCAGTGCAAGGATATGCAATTGCACTACTAGAGTTCTTCATGTACTTGCTTGCAAGTATGTTATGAGTCAAATAAATATTTTAATACCCTGTGAAAGTACTCAACAACATCAGAAAATTTTATTTGTAGAAAAGAAAGAAGAGATGCTCGAATTATGTATGAAGCATTTTGCTGTCTTTTCTTTCTGTCCTGTCAATAAGATGCTATAGAATCATCCAATCTATATCTATAGATAGACATGTTTCACCTTCTATAACTACTCTCTAAATTTGACAAATTACTATTGTAGATAAAATTCATTGTTGATGGGCATTGGACAATTGATCCTCAAAGAGAGTCCGTTTCCAGGGGTGGAATTTCTAACAACATTCTCCGAGTTGTTGGATAAACATTTTTTGGGTCTTTATGCATGAAACACATTATAGTCGTCCGTTTAACCTTAAGGTAAATGAATTATTTACTTCTCAGTGACTAAAATTATGTAGAAAATTTATGTGGTTTTTGCCTTGGCTATGTTGAAACTGCTGCTTCTAAACATCTCCTGTCTCAGTAACAAAAGAATTAACATGATTCAATTTTGTACCAATCAGGATAGTTTTAGCATGAAATTGTGTTGTGGTTATTCTTTCTGTTTACTTTCCATTTATAGAGAGGGGTTAAACAGAGCTATTAGAAATTTTATTGATTTTAGAATTTGGTCCTCCAATTCCCTGCAATATTTTGTGCTTACTTTTCTTGAATTGTTGTTTGCAGCACTGAACATTGATAAAGCGGTTTAAATTTGAGTACCATCAAATGGGAGAAAAAAGGTCAAACCTTGGAATCTGTATAGACAAAAGAAAAATTAACCGGGCAAGATTTTTGCAGATTCTGGATTATTGCTGGTACTACACACTACATACTGTGCAAATAAAGTTCACTGGTCAGTATATGAAAAGTTTCATATTCAATGGTTTAGCCCTGCAATCAATGGCTTCCAAAACTTGGCATGCTGTAAGGCTTGCATGGAGAGAAATAAGAGTTGATGCACCTCACAATCCCAGTGTTAAAAAGTTAAAAGACTTGGTAGAGGATTTAGGTGAAATTGTAGGTGAGTTTCTTAGGAGCATTGCAATTTGATGAATAAGTTAAAGGCCTGTTCATATGTAGCTGAAAATGATATGTAAATTTTGAATTAGCAAGAATCAGTTTAGAAGAGATTTCAACTGGAGCTTATATCTTTTGAAATTCTTTATTTGATTCTGGCATTAGCAAATTTCTTGTTTTTTCAGTAGAGCTAGCTGAAGGAAGAATCCTGCATAGCTTTTAACCTGTATTATTTATGCTCGCCAAAAGCCTTGGATACCGACTATACTCAAAACTCACCCTTACTCTATGGATTACAGCACACAATTAAATTAGCTAATAAAATTTATTGATTACTTTTCTAAAGTGAGAAAATTTGTAATTTAATTAGCATTTAGCTATTTGAGAATCATTTATGACAAACTCTTTTCAAGTTTGAAGACTGGCCAAAACACAATGGATTGGATTGGTAGTATTAGT
>CATKHJ010535975.1:0-11313 GCA_949750685.1 Vernicia montana
CAAGCAGATGACCGGAAAAGAGATTCAGGGACAACTGTTGCGGCTAAATTAATGTTTGGGGATTTTTAAGCAACAAATCGAAGTTGAGGGACAATAATGCATTATGAGGTAAAGTTCAGGGACAACGGTTGCAATTTAGCCACAATGCTGGTAAGAGGCTTAACCTTAGTTTGCTTCCATTCAACTGGAAAGCTTCTATCAACCATTCTAACTGAGAACAATTTTGCACTAGCCTTTTCAAAAATTTCACACAAATTATCATGAAAATTCAAGGCATAGTCTTTTTCAAGCAATTGTCCCACACTAAGCAAACTTTGACTTATATCAGGTACAAATAACACATTAGAAATAAACTTTGCACCTGAAGGTGTTATCACAGCTACATCTCCTTTCCCTTTGACATCAACATATCTTCCATCTCCAATCTTTACTCTTGAAATGTAGCTTTTGTCTAGATCTTTGAACACCTTGATGTTGCAGGTCATGTGGTGAGTGCAGCCACTATCTATTAACTAAGCTTCAGGACTGCAACCAGCTGCATAACAACTCTCATGTTTCATGGCCATAAACAACTTCTCCTCCTGTAGCTCATTGGATTCAGCAACCTGAGCTTGTGGTGTTTGTTGCTCAGTCATGGTCTTGTATACTTTTTCAACATGACCAAACTGTTTGCATGATCTGCACTGAACTCCAAGTCTATACCAACAAAATCTATCATAATGGCCCTTCTTGTTGCAATGAGAGCAAGGCTGATTCTTTCCTTTTCTTCCTTTTCCCCTGTTACTCTGTAGTCCTTCTTCTCTTTGTATTTGCTTTCACCACCAAACTTCCTTCCTTCCTCCTTTCAATCTGAGCTTTGCCTTTTTGAGTTGCCAAAAGGGCACTCTCATTTGATTCCTCAAGCCTATAAGCTTTTCTCTGCTCCACAACTTGAAGAGAATTAACTAACTAGCCAATGAAAGCTGAGATAAGTCTCTCGAATCTTCCAAGGAAGAGATCTTAGACTCAAATCTTTCTCAACCACTCTCTTCTCTGGAAGATCTTCACCAAGCAATCTTATTTGGTTCACAATTTTCATCAGCCTATCACAGAGTCTTTGACAGACTCTGATTCCTTCATTCTGAGAAGCTCAAATTTCTCCTCAAGTTTAAAACTTGTATTTGCTTGGTTTTGTCACTTCCTTGAAACTCATCCTTCAACCTATCCCATCCTTCCTTACCAGTTTCATAAGCCATTATTCTTGTAAAAATGATCTCTGTCACAGCAGCATGTATAATGGAAAGAGCTGTGAACTTTTTTGCACATTCATCTGAATGTTGCTTCATCTGGGTAATGGTTGGATTAGCTCTCAAAGGTGGGGGTCTCTTCCATTTTCTACTACTTCCCAGAGGTCTAAACCTCTCAAATAAGTCTTCATTTTTACAGCCCACAATTGGTAATTTTGACCATCAAAGACAGGTGGTTCTTCTGCTCCAAAGTTGTTTGAAGTCATGGTAGGTGTATGGAATTTTCTGGTTTTCTAGTTTTCAGGTTTTAGGAGGAAAGCTTACTGGTTTTCTCTCTCACACACAGGCCCTTCTCTGATACCATTTATTGGTTAATTAAGGAAAGAAAGTTTGAATCGAGAAGAAATTTGAAGGAGAAAGACATCAACTTTCTGATCTTTCATTCATATATATAGCAGATACAAAAGTAGCCTTTAGCTAGTAGTCCTTTTCCTTAAATTAAGCAACATGTCTCCCTAAGTTCTTGCTTAAAATAAGTTCTACCACTTACTTAAGAAGACTCCAGATTTTTCAGTCAAAAAGTACAACACAAAATCAGTTAAATACATAGAAAAAATACTAGCTAAAATCTGCTAATCTGACAGCAAGAGTGTCCCAGTACACACTCCTTCACATACCCCTTATCCAAAAAACTATTTTAGTGATTATCTTTGTTGCTTCATTTATACATATACATATCTTTCTAGTTGGCTAATCTATGCTAGTGGTTGTTGCAGCTTTCTGCCATTGGAGGATCTGACAGTTGGGTGAAGTTTGACTGACATACTAGTTGGCTTAGCACCAGTAATTTTTTAAAAGTATATATTGAAAATTCTTAAGAAGAAAGAGGACCATAAACAAGATTTGATTTCTTATCCTAATTTGTGTATCTACGAGACTCACATGCACTTCTGTTTCATTAAATTTATTAACTGAGTCTACCTAGCTAATACTTTATCTGGAGAACTTAATCTTTGAGACAATGAATTGCCACTGCTACAACAATATTGAATATTGGATGTATGGCGTAGAGATGATTACACAAATTCAAGGATTTTAGTATATGGTGCATCATAACAATTATCAAGTACACACTAACTAATCTCATCAGCAATAGGTTTATTAAGTGGCTAAAAGTACATGTAACAAAGAACAAAAATAGTCTCCATGGCTATAAAAGCATTTTTTTAACACACAGGGAGAAATTAATTAACCTTGCATTTAATTTCCTCTTTTTTTTTTTTTTTTTTTTTTTTCTCTGCTTCATCTACTTCATTCTGTAGCTTAGTAGACATAGCCCTTGACGAACATTCCTTTCTTGGCTTCTTCTGATTCTCCTTCGCCAGTGTACTTGCCAAGCTGAGCAAGTGAGTTGGCCTTGGCGCGGATAAGCAGTGCATCCTGAGCTGCCTTCACATTCTCAGGTCTACCAGCCCATGTCTTCAGGCAAGTGTTCTGGAGAGCCCTGGCATATGAGAAGGACACATGCCATGCGTTTGGACCTTGGTTCATGGCGTTCAGGTTCAGGGTTGCTTCAACCTCAGATTGCCCACCAGACAAAAACTGTGCCAACAAATCATTCACAATCAATTAGTAAATGTTTCCTTGATACTAATTGTTTGTTCCGTGGTATTGTTTCAATTAACGTCGAGAAAAATACTATGTTAAAAATAGTACATATTTTAGTAATTAAAATTTCAAAACAGCTGAACAATATTTCCAAACTGTTTTTTCCAACATCTAAAATAAGTTTCTTGAAAAAGCAGTTTCAACTTTAACGTTAAATAAGATCTAATTAATCTTTCAGTATGCCTCGGAGTTGATAGTTCAGTAGGTAGTGGTTAAGTGTTTATCTCGTAATGCAGAAATTGTTTCAATACATAAAAATGGAAAAGAACTTGCCATGATTCCGGGGACGGCTGATGGGATTCTTCTCTTGAGGAGCTTGAGGGTGTAGTCAGCAACTTGCTGAGGAGTGGCCCTCTCCTTGCATTCAGCACCAGGAGTGACCATGCTAGGTTTCAAGAGGATACCCTCAAACATGACATTATTCTCTGCCAAGTAGAAGAAAACCTCAGCCCAAACTTTCTTTGCTACTTCAAAAGTCCTGTCAATGCCATGTTCACCATCAAGCAAGATTTCTGGCTCCACAATTGGGACCAATCCATTGTCCTACATGATCCAACCAACACATTTTTCTCTATCAGAAACACATTAATTCGTTCATCATAGAGAATTAAAGATTAGAAAAAATGGCAATGCATTTTGAGATAGTAATGAAATACCTGAGAAATAGCAGCATAACGAGCAAGACCCCAGGCAGCTTCCTTCACTGCCAAAGCTGATGGCCCATTGGGAATGCTCACAACAGTACGCCTGATCAATTAAAGAAAAATTGTGCTAACATTTATGATTGGAGGTCATTAAAATTTGTTTTTTAAAAACAGTTTGACATGTTTTAATCATAAAAACTTCAAAACTATACAACAATATCTAAAAGTGAATTGCTTTATGCAACAATAAATAAAAAGACAATTTCCAAGCAATTATTTAACTTTAGTATCAAATTCTATTGTGGTTATAAAGTAATAAACTATTAAGTTAAACAATTTATTACATAATAATACTAATAATTAATATAAAACATAGAGCTAGATTTTGTACCATTTAGCAAAACGAGCACCCTGCTGGTAGTAAGCAGCTGAGCGAGAGGCAAGACCATCAAGACCTTGGCACCATGATTCATTGTTGGAACCACATAGAGGCACCAAACCCTGTGTTCAAAATTCAAATACAAATACAATCCTCTTTAGTAAGCAAATGGATACAAAATACTTTAAATTCTAAGTACATAATTAATTAATAATGAAACTACTTTTAATACCAAAATTAAATTTTACCTTGTCGACTTTGATGCCAGGGACAATATTTTGCTCAACAAGAACATCGACCATCTTTTTTCCTTCAGTTGTGGATTGGTAGAGAGTCTCCTCAAAAAGAATGGCACCAGAAATGTATTGGCCAAGGCCAGGGGCTGACACAAGAAGGGTACGGTATGCTTGGCGGTTAGCCTCAGTGTTCTCTAGCCCTATTGATGCAAGACGTTTTCCGCAGGTAGCATTTGACTCATCCATGGCCAAAATACCACGTCCAGGTGATGCAACAGTTTTCTAAACTCAACAAACAATAACACATTGATTGACATACTTTTCAATACGAAACAACACTCCACTACTAAACTATTAATCTTAATTACGTGTCTTGCACTAACATATATTTTCAACTACAACTTATAAATGGGATTTTTATATGTGTCAAGTTACAATATGAGGATTCAGCCTACAGTTTACTAAACTTGATAGTTTGAATAATAAATAAAAAAGAGTGTAAAAATAACATACCGCAGTCTTGACAAGCTCATCAGCATAGGAGCTGCCACGAATGGAGAGGGCGGATGAGGCGGTGGGGTGGCACCGGACAATGGAGGCAGAAGGCTGACGGAGGGACTGACCTTTCACAAACTCAGACTTGTCAAGGACTGGTGAGGACTTGAGGAGTGATGCTGAGGCCATTTTTTTTTTTTCTTTTTTTTTTTTTGTTCTGGTTTTGGTTGAGAGGCTAACCGCTAATGAGTATAGAAGCCTTACAAATAGTGTATAATCTTATCTCCTGTCTTGAGTTAGTGCCTCTTTACCACATATGCATATGTACTGACTGTATTTATATTTGGCTTGTGTGTTATCATTAGATCTAGATGTCACATTTGAGGCTGTCGTGCGTTGACGAATAAGAGTTTGCCATGTGGATGATAGCATGGCAGACTTGGGCATGGTGTGTACGTGGTTGATATGGATGGTTTTATTCCCACCTCGTAAATAAATTGAAATTTTTACTGTCATAATTCTCAGATTTTTATAAGAAGAATTAGACAAATGCATCATATTCGCTATGTACTCAGTCCAAATAAGTGTAGTTAGAGATTCCTCTGGAAAGCAAGTGTGAGGCTCTAATCTTCTCCCTTTGTTTGTTTTCTACCTTTATTTCATTAATGGCCATGATTTTGTCGCCAGATTTGATGGTCTTTGCATCCATGTCAACGGCAGAGAGCTTGCCAGATCAGCTATTCCAGTGATTGGCTCAATAATATCAATGCCACGTAGACCTTAGTGGGTCCACGTATCATTGGGTGGGTCCATTTCAGGGATCTCCCCTCAAATCGCAAGTAAGATCCCTTTTGAACATCAGCTATGCTGCATGCACCATTGATTCTTCAAAGAATTAACTCAAGTTAAAGAAAGCCTTTTATCCTCTATTTTCTAACATGGGTATTAAATATAAGCTATAACACAGAAAAAATATTGTTAAAATGCTCAAGTAAAATCTATAATTTGCTTCAATTTCAGTGCAACTTCTATATGCCTGATTAACTGTGAAAGTAGCAGGACTGAAGTACATGAAAGAGAAGTTTATATTGTCAATAGTCAGTACTGGTTTCTAGTTAGAATGCTGATTCAAAGACAGGTCTGCAATGCCAGCAATTAAATCATCAACTGATTCTACTTTCAAATCCTTCCATGCCCCTGAATCATCACTTGGTGATGGTATCGGTTGAATGTTACTTTCTGAAAAGGCCTTATTCAATTGTTTAACAAGCTCGTCTTCCTCTGATGGAATGCCCAAATCCCAGACCTTAAAGATATCCTGAGTCGTCGGATCTGTCTCGTATGTTGAGGAACCAATATCAAGTCCTGAATCAACAGATTCAATCACTCTCTGCTTGTCCTCCTCCCTATAATTTGGCAGAAAAGCATTTCTTAGAGAAATTGTTGATAATGAAATGCTATTATCCTCATCATCACTGCTTGTTTCCATTTCTTTATTAGTTTGGGTAGAATCATCATCAGTTCTTTCAGAGTTATTAATTGTTCCTGGTTCAGCAGAATGAAGCATCTCAATGTCAGTTCCTCCAGGAAAGCCATCAGTTCCAGGTGCAGAGAAGTTACTTGGTTCAGGTTTCAAACCGAGGATTTCTATCAAGGCATCTTTCATAGAACTCCAGTCACCATCTGAAATTTCTGGATCTTTAACCAGAAAAGAATCAACCCATGCTATTTCTTCAGGTGAAAGAGCATCTCCGCGTTGGTTAGACTTCAAGGAATCAATAAGTATAGAAGAAATAGAGCCCTCAACTGTATCATCACTAGAAGCCATAACTAAAGATATGTAGAAAACAATGTCTGCAGCAAGAAAACAGATGTCCTCATGTACAGTTGATCAAATCTGAAGAAGTATAATAGTTCAGTCAAAGGAGCAAGGCATGGCAAAATTGAGTATTTAGCTGAGAGAACGCAACTCATTTGAAAGCACTATATGCATGTTCTAACTAGTGAAGCCTATTAGGTGACATTGCCTGCCACAATTATTTGATCAATGTATATATTTCCAGAACAATTCATATAATTATGCCTAAGATGTCACCGGGAAAATGTTTAAAACCTACTTTTTTCTTTTTTTAATGCTTTATGGTTTCTTATAAACCTAAGATGACATGGAATGAATAGTGGCCCAATATCTTACTAAAGATTTAGCCCTAAACCTGGTGAAACTAGTTTGGGATTACTGTGTAGTTACATTGAGCATATTGGCATGCATGTATTTTACACATGAGATCAACTTTTGACCAAGATTTTGTTAGAAACACAAAATTTTAGAAAATCCATCACTGATAGGAAACCTCAGTTGTGCAAAAAATGAGAGAAAAAGGCACCCATGTCAAAATGCATAAAAATCATAGCATATATTCAACAGCTGAAGAAATTACAACAGAGCAACAAAATAGAAAATTCAATGCAAGTTCTACAAATATGGCTTTACAAGGGTTTCTCGCACCTTAAAATTCTTCAAAATTCAACAACTACAAATACTAATTATCCAAACTAATCAATAAATACTTAATCAGAAAACAAGATGAAAACCCACAAAAAAAAATTCACACCCATATAATAGATTATGAGATTATCAATATATAATAATAAATAAATAAAAATACCCAAATTTAAACAAATTTTCACCAAACGGAAAATAATTCAACAATTTGCAGAAATTAAAATAGAAAAACTGAAATTTATTGGATTCGTGATACAATTATTCATTTTACAGATTCGTTCATGGCTTCCATTACACTCAAACTTAATACAGGTAATTTCGTAAATAATCCTATAAACACATGCACAAACTTTAACAATTAGAAGAAGAGGAAGAAGAAGAGAGAAACGTACCGTATTGGAAACAGAACAAACCTAATTAGCAGATAGACAAAGGCATCTCTATCTTACTTGCAGACAGACTTTGAATTGGAGAAGGACAGAGACCGGCAAAAAGAAAGGTTAACACGCTGCCGTTTTGTCCTATATTGATGGGTTAAATGAAAACGACGTAGTTTTTATAAAATTAAGTAGGAAAAGAAATTCCGTTGCCGGGAATCGAACCCGGGTCTTTCGGGTGAGAGCCGAATATCCTAACCGACTAGACTACAACGGAAGTTGTTTTAAATTGCCAAATCTTTTGTTTATATAATATATATATTTAATTAGTAAGAATGATTAAATAGTTAAATTATTATAAAATTATGATTATTTATATACCAATTAAAAAATTATTTTAGAATTTAATTTTCAAAATATCTAAATTTGATAGTAAAATATCTATTTCAAAGATAATTAAATTTGAGTTTCATTTTTCAAATTTTTTTGTTTATATAGATTAGCAAATATGGAGACCTACTTCATTATTAAAATGTAAAAAAAAAACAGAGAGACCTGCCTCCTGTAATTGTTTTTTTTTTTTTTTAGATCACAAAGAAGGAGAACACCCAATAAAGAACAAAAAAACTAAACAGCAATCATTCTAGGAAGCAAGATTCAAGCATGGCTCAAAATTTTTGGGGGCCTAAGATAAAGTCATTAGATGAGACCTTTAAATTGAAAATTATAAAGGCATTAATATTTGGTAATAAGAAACAACAACAGAAGTTAACTAAACCAAAAAAATTCAATTGCTTCTGAAATAAATAAAAAATTTATATTAAATTTTAAATTTACTTCTCACCTTTCTAGATACAAAATTATTAATTAAATTTTTATATTCAAGTTTAACTAATAAATTATTTTTAATAGATAAAATTGTTAAACCATTTAATCTATCTTGAAATATGGTTGTTCGTAAATAATTTTTTATAATATTTAGCTTGAAAAAATTTCTCTCTGCAGATGCAACTATAACAGGTATTGTAAGTAGTATTCTATATGGAATGAAACAATTTGAAAAATAACCTAATTATTTTATTAGATTAAATATTTCTATTGGATTATTAATATCTGCTTTTACAACTTCTTTTAAAATTTTTAATTCCAAAAACAAATCAAAACCATCTATATCAGAATGAATATAATGCTTAAGAAATTTTTCAAGATCAAGACATTTTTTTTCTAAACTAAAATCATCAAATGATCTTAATTTTTCGAGACAAAATAAAAAATCAAATATATCATCATACTTCAAAAATAGTTCAAATCTATTATGCAATGAAGATATTACATGATTTACAATATAATAAAAATAATCAATTTTGAAAGATTTCTTATTCTACAGGTCATTTTCAAAAATTAACAAGTTGACACAAATGAGGAATAACAAATAAACAAAATAATAACTAAAACTAAAAGTAACTGAGATAAATTAATAAATTAAATTAAATTTGTGAACAATAGAACCTGAAAATTTTGAGAATTATCAATAACAGTTGAAGATTTTGAGAAGCTCATTTGCCAATTATTCAAATAAAAAACAGAATTAAAAGTAGAAAATGAATATAGAATGAGATAACTATTTCATAAGAAAAAAGAAAAAATTGAAAAAATGTAGCAATTAAGTAGGTAATTGAAAAAAATTATGGACTTATACTACTATTTAGAAAAAGATAATATAAATTTTTTTAGAGAAGGAAAAGCTAATATAATCCTAATTTCAAAATTATATTAAGTTATTAAGTTATATTTCCAAAATTTTAGGGGGCGTTTAGTATTTTTGTGATTTTCTGTTTTCTGTTTTTTTTTTTTAATTTCAAAAAAATAAGTATTAGAAAACATTTTTTAAAAAATTATTATTATTTATTTTTTTCATATTTATCCAAAAACATTTTGAAAACAAAAAACAGAAAACCAAAAATAATAAATTCTGATTTTCAAAATCTTATTTTTGTTTTTGAAAAACAAAAAACAGAAAATGATACCGAACGGGCCTTTAACATTTTATTTTCTCTACTTTATTTTTGTAAAAATACTTCCTATTTTTTATACTATAAATATAGGGGCTTTATATTATATATATTATATGGAAAATTTTCATATATATATATATATATAAATAGGGAGTCTTTATAATTGAGAGCCTAAGACAGTTGCCTTAATCATCTTACCCACTAAGCCACCCTTGACGAGACCCCTAAGATATCCTCATAAATAAGCTTGATCACGCCAGTTGGGGGGAGAGCTCAAATCAGTCACACCTCTATGCAAAGATTGCACTTCATTTGCAAGCTAATTCGCAGCTCGATTACCTTTCCTAATGGTGTGCTGGACTTCCACCTCTTCAATCACACGCAAAAGGTTACAGCAGGTGCGAATAAGGTTAGAAAACCTTCCTTCATAGATACCTATCCCTAAAAGCCATTGGACCACCACCGTGGATTCAAATTCCAGAATAATCTTTTTATAGCCTTGATTATGAGCGACAGAAAGCCCCTTGAGAATAGCCCACATCTCAACTTCAATGGTTGTGCAATCACCAATATTCACCATAAAGCCATATAACCATTGACCATGATGATTTTGAAATAAGCCCCGCCTGCTGCTCTCCTTGGGTTACCCTTATATAGTTGTTTAGTTGCTAGTATTTAGTTACTATTAAATATTGGTCTAGTGGGGTCATTTACCCCCAAACTTTGCAACCTTTTGCAATTCCACTGTATTTTTAACAATTGAATGATTTCACCCATCTACAATTCTACCATACTTTGACATGCTGTATTAAAAAATAATAATAATAAAATAAAATTCTTTATCTCCTAATGACATGACACTTAGAATTAGGACTCAGCACGGTTCGGTCCAGTCCGGAGATTTGAAAATCTCCTAGATTGGATTGAATTTCGGAGATTTTAATTTGCGGAGAATCAGAACTAAAATAAAAAAATTTCGTATTGTACTGTTCCAAAAATTTCTGAACAATACAATTCGGGGATCGGATATTTCGGTTCCGGTCCAATCCAATACAATACGGACATTCGGATATCTTGAAAAAAAACAAACAAAAATATGCAATTTGATAATTTATATCAACAAAAACAATCAAAACCCAGAATTTATCAATGATTTTAAATTAGAAAAATATAATTACTGTAAAAATATATAAATATAAATATAATTATATTAATATTTTACTTAATTCAAATATTTTTAATCATGACTTATATACTACTTAAAACTAATAAATAATTTCTTATAAGTTATAACCACTTTTTAACTTTTTATACAAACTATTAGCTTATTACAAATAATTTCTTATTGATAATGTATTTCATAAATGTTAATTAATAAAAGAATATTTTTAAAAATTATAGTATTAGATACTAATAAAATTTTAATCTAAAACTTTATTAGTATCACATAAATATAATTACAATTAAAATGACAATATTACTAGACTTATATACTAATACATTATACGTTCTTATTATTACTCATTAATTAATCAAAATATATATTATTTTTTTTCTAAAACATATATGTAGTGAATTTAAAATGTTTAATTGTAATATATGGTTATATCTTAGTATTATTAAAACTTAAACCATATTATATTACTAATTTTTCATTAATATAAATTTAATGAAGCTAATATTTAAGTAAATTATATAAATATCAATAGTTTTATTAAATTGAATTGAGGTATATACATTTATAATTATAGATTTATAATTCATCTAAAT
>CATKHJ010536173.1:0-10833 GCA_949750685.1 Vernicia montana
TCTTTTCATTGTTTCCCTTCATTTATGGCCACGATATAGTTCTTCTTCCTTTTTTTTTTTTTTTTTTTGGTAAGACATTATTTTTGTATGGTGGTTTTGTGCGGTGGTGGTTGACGATGAGCTGTTGCAGTGATGATAGCGAGAAGTTGTACATGACAACATGGAGATGTTGATGGCGAGAAATTATGAAATTGAAAGGATTTGCACCTATTTTGTTGATATATATATATATATATATTGCTATTGCTATTTTTGGATTTGTATTTATGGTGGATTGGTAGAACTAAATCAAAAATTTTTGTGTTTATGGTTGAATTTTCAATTTATTTGATTTTTTTTCATTTTTTTTCCTTGTGGTGATGGATCGTTCTCTATGTTTTTATGATTATAGTTCATTTCTTAACGCAATAAGATGTTTGATGAATTAACTGAACTATTTGCGATAAGCATCAAAGATGCAAACATTATATAGATATGATATACATATACCATATATATACCAAATAGATACCAAACATATACCATTTTTTAGGTCTGTTCTTTTTGTGAACAAACTGAAAAAATAGATACCAATTTGTTCTCATCTTCTTTGGTTTTGTTTACCTAATCTTCTTTGGTTGTGATGTACCTTTTTATCTTCTTTAACTTTAGTTTTCTTTTTAGTTTTATAGGGGCAAGTGTTTTGTTTCATGCTGCAGATTGCCTAGTTACTTGATTTTCTTTAGCTATTGATATATCTTTTTGGGTTCTATTTTGTTTTTTTGTTGCTAGAAATATGAGGTTTTGTTCATACTCTATTGCTTGTAACTTAGTTTTAGGTAGAGTTTTTTTTATCAATTTGGGTACCTTACTCAAACTGGGTTTTTTCCTATTTTTTAATTAATAAAAGAATTTTGTTTAATTATCAATAAGAAGATGATCAAACTGCTCTAATGATTACTGCAAAAGATCATAAGGTGTCTGCTTGTTTTGTTGTTATTGACTACTAGTGATTATATTAGTTCAATAATATATGTAACATATACCAAAATACATGATATGAATACCATTTTTTGAATTGTTTTTCTTAATTTTTTTTAAATAATTACTATTCTTAATGCATCACATATAAAAATAGCAAATATATGAAATGTATACTAAATATATATGAAATATATAATGCATCACATATAAAAATAGCAAATATATGAAATGTATACTAAATATATACGAAATATATATTAGTTATATACCAATTATATATAAATATATACAAAACATATATATAAAAAAAAATTACTTAAAATGGATGTTTTTTCTTGGAACTTAGAAAATGTATACCAAATATTAAATATATACCAAAATGCAATCCAAATATATTACAAAAAAAGTTCAAAAAAATATATCAAACCTATATTATTTGCTCAAAAAAATATACTAAACGTATACCACTATATAAATGTTATTTTTATAGTTTACACCATATTTTTGCAATTTTTTCATGAGCACCGTAAAAATTATTTTTTTTTTGCTTTTTTTAGTTATTTCTGTAAATATCCCCTTAATTTATTCTTATTCTTATTATTATTATTATCAATAAAAAAAAACTTAGTTTATTATATTATTTATAAACTAACCAATAATAATGTGTTACAATTAAATTCTCAGAGTTTTGTACAGGAAAAAAAGCAAAAAAAAAAATAATATATTTTTGCTACAAATCTAGAGAGATTTTGCCATCAAATTTTTCATCAAATAATTCCTCTCTTCTATCATTCATAATGAAGCGAATTATTTTTATTAGCGAGTCCAAGAATAATGTGATAGACTAAATTTATTTAAGAATTTATTCTAAAAGAATAAAAGGAAAAGAAAATACCTCTATTTTTGTTTTATATTTAGATCACATAGCATTATATGACAAATTTTAAATATCTAACAAATTTATCTTTTTAATAAGTAAAAGATAAGTTTTACATATTAAAATCAAAATATTTCAACAAAAAAAAAAAGGAGAATAATATCTTTTGGTTATTTATCTCTAAGATATGAATAAAACGGTGAGAAATATAAATTAAATTCGGTTAAAAAAGGGAAAAAGAAAATCTAAATGAATAAAACGGTGGGAAATATGAATCATATTGGCCAAATCATTATTCCACACTACTCTTGAATTATCCTTGCATTTCTTCACTTAAAATTCATTATTTGTTGTTGGGTATATATAATCTGACATAGAAACGGCCTCCCGAGCCAATTCATGGGCGACACAATTTGCAGATTGTCTAGCACAATAGAAGCAAACATTATTAAAATGTTTAGCTACTTCCCTACAATCATCTAACAATAGACCGAAAGAAGAACAAGAAATAGACCCCCACAACCCTTGAACAACTTGCAAAGCATCCATTTCAAACTCCACCCTATCCCAATTTCTTTCCTTAACCCAGCTCAATGCCTCCCTCAGACCCATAGCCTTAGCCTCCCTAGGAGAATACAAACCCACCAAAGGCAAGGCTCTAGTAGCCACAAAACCCCCAAATTCATCCCTCACCACACAACCAAATCCCATTCTCCTCGCCCCGCTACAAATTGTTACATCCACATTCACCTTTAACCATCCCCTTGGTGGCTTCTTCCATACAACATTACCATCATGACTTGGCACCACAGTAGCACAAGATGAAACACGAGCTACACACCATTGAGCTAAATACGTCCCTGCATAATTTAAAACTTGGTGTACTTGAAATGCTTGACCATTCCACACCAGATTATTCCTATTATTCCATAAACTCCAACACACCATAGCCAACATACAACACCCTTTGACACTCAACTTCTGGAAGTTCAAATTAACCCAATTCACAAATGAATCATAGCCCTCCAACACCACAAAAATTGCTAATTGAACCTAACAACTCTTTGCTACCACACACTCCACCAACGTATGAACCATAGCCTCGCTAGCAGAGACACACACAGGACACATACCAGAAATAGGAACCCGTTTGGAACACAACAAATTTGTTGTTGGTAAACAAAGAGAGCAAGCTTACCAAAAGAAATTTTTTACCTTAGCTGGCACATTCAAATTTCAGATATGAGTCCAATCTTTATTGCCCAACACTCTGAATTCACCACAGAGCCTTATGTAACAACTCTTGACCGTAAACTCACCCTTTCTATCCTAAATCCATGACCATTCATCCCTAACTTGTCGAGAACTCAAAGGAATTTGGAGAATAAGATCTTTATCCCTTTCTCCAAACAAATCTTCTAAAATGTCCAAGTCCCAACGTTTGCCATCCATCGATATCAGACTTGAAACTGTTGCCTTTTCTAATTCCCGAACCAGTTCAAATTGGATATAAGTACTATCCATATCTAGGACCCAAGGATCGTTCCAAATATTAATACTCTTCACATCTCCCACCCTCAATCTACTACCAGCCTGAAGAACACTCTGCGATTTGAAGATGCTACGCCACACAAAGCTAGGGTTATTACCCAACTTTGCTACAAAAAAAGATGAATTAGCAAAGTATCTAGCTTTAAACAAATGAGAGACAAGAGCAGTAGGTTCCTTAATGAAACGCCAAGCCTGTCTACCAAGCCTAGCCAAATTAAACTCCTTAAGCTTCTTTAAACCCAACCCTCCTCCCTTTTTATGAACACACAAATTGTCCTAACATTTCCATCTAATTCCCTTACTGTTATGACCATAACAACCCCACCAGTATGAATTCATCATACACTCAATCTCCTTGCATAACTCTACTGGAAGTAAAAAAAACGTTCATTGCAAAATTAAGGACAATGAACAAATATCCTCCTTCACAATATCCATGACATTACCACTAAACAATACAGAGGATTTATTAAAATTCACCACTTGACCCGAGGCTAAAGCATATACACCCAACACCCCTTTGAATCACAGTGCTTTCAACGATATTAGCACGAAAGAAGAGAAAATAATCATCTGTGAAAAATAAATGGGACACAGATGGAGCTCCTCTTGCAATATGACACCCATGTAACACACCCAACTCTTTCTTCCTTCAAATTAGAGCACTCAACCCCTCAGCGCAGATGATAAAAAGGTAAGGGGAAAGAGGATCCCCTTGCCTCAACCCACACCCTAGAATAATAGGCCCCAACTCCACCCCTTCCAACAACACATGATACCGTACAATAGAGACACAATTGATAATCAAGTTAACCCATTTACCACAAAGACCCAACTTCAGCATCATTGCCCTAAGAAATTGCCATTCAATTCAATTGTAAGCCTTACTCATATCTATCTTTAACGCCGCCACACCATTTAGACCTTGCCTTTTCCTTTTTAAAAAATGGTGAATCTCAAAAGCAATAAGAATATTATCAGATATTAACCTTCTTGGAATGAATGCACTATGAGCTTCCTATATCAAACCAGACAACACACTCTTCATACGGTTAACCAGGACCTTTGTCATAATCTTATAAAGAACATTGCATAACGCAATTGGATGAAGATCAACCATTGATTCAGGCTTATCTTTCTTAGGAATCAGTACAATAGAAGTCTCATTCAAACCTGTAGGCAAGCTACCAGACTGAAAAAATTGAACACAAGAATTAATATTTTTTTAAAAATATAAAAATAATATAAACAACATGGGAGAGAAGAAAACTGAACCTGTGGGCAATTTTGAGCAACTAAACAACAAAATCCAACAATAGCCTCATGAAAAGGTTCATAATCTGTTGCCAAAAACACACCAATTTTAGGCAAAAAGACAAAAGCAAAAAAGAAAAAGAAAAAGTAATGCCAAGGTAAACTTACTCTTTAAGTTCCAGAAAAAAAATTCATAACATTAGAAAAATAGAGTAATAGAAAATATCAGAAAAAAGCTTTAGGTGATGGAGTATATGGCTAGCTATACGTACGTATATCTTTTTTTTTTCCCCAAAAATTGTTCTCTCTCTATATGGAAACTCATCATTATAAAAGCAAAAACAAATAATATTCACTGTGTTTTTAATTTTAATTAAAAAAATAAGGAAAAAAAAACTTTGTTGACATCTTATAAGGTTGGAATTAAAAATAATTTTAATTTTTTCCTTCTTTAAAAAAACTGCAAAATATTTTGTCTATCTTCATGTTTTTTACTAGAAAATCTTAATTTCTTTTATATTTTTACACATAATAGTACACACTCCAGGGAACAATTAGAATTAAATTAGTTGATGATAAATTTATCATCATAAGGGGCATTTTTTTTTTTAAATGGTGAATTTCATAATTCTTGTGCCAATTATTAATTTATCTTGGATTACTCATGTTATTATTAAAACTTTTTGCTGCCTATTTTCCTCTTTTTCTCTTCAACTTACTTAAACTGAAGTTTTTAAATACCAGCAAATACGATCCAAGAGAAGTAGTAATTCCCCGACAACAAGATGCACAAATCCACAATTAAAGAATTCAATAGAACTTTCAGTGTTGAGCAGTAAATAAATAGACACTTCACAAATTTTACCTGGTATATATAGAGTCGCACGTATATAGATGGCAAGTGTTTCAATTTGACTTTGGTTAGATTACAATATTTATATAAAATTAATTTATTAATACCTTGACTCAATATTTAGTATTAATTATGCTATAATATTCCTTGATTATATCCCATTAAGTTTGATTAATGTCTAAAATTTAAAAACGATAATGAAAGCTATAATTATGGAGACTATATCCCTATTTTTTTCTCCCTTCTTTTCTGTCTGTTCGTTGTAAATAATTTATCCTACAAATAGTAGTTACGTGTGTCCAACTCTAACTCTTCTTTCTTCCTTTATCCTTCTGTTGGATTTCAATATTTTTATTTGTTGTTACTGATTCTAGTTGCCTAAATTAAGTGTCTATTGTATCAATGGATAACCGTATAAACATATACTCTCTCTATTTCACAGTAATAATCATTTTAAAAAGAATTTTTTATTTTAAATTATTTATCGTTTTAAAAATTCAATGTCATCATTTATTAGTTTTTTTTTTAACTTTATCCTCATCTCAACTCCAATATTTCATATGCTTTTTTTTATTTGGTGGAGAAAATAAGAATATATTTGTTTATATTAATTAAAATTAAAGTTATTTAATAATTTTCTTAATATGTGTGCGTCCTTCTAAAACGACAATTATTATGAAACGATGAAAATATTAATAAAAATATCTTTTAACTCAGTTTTTTTCACACGTCTCATACATTAAACACGCTTTATTTTACAATAGTTGAGTGTGAAAATATTTTAAAATCAAATGTCAATAGCTAATTGTAGGCTTATAGTTTCTTTTTGCATAAAAGGAATTATTCTTTTACTAATAAATTTTCGCTTAGTAATACTTGAAATATAGTACGAGTTACATTATGCAAAAAAACCAAAAAGGAATTTTTGTTGATATGGAATTTTTAGACGTTATGTTTAGTGGCCTGCCCAAGTTTCACATCATTAGCCATAAATGCAATTCTTGGTCAACACTC
Source organism: Vernicia montana (assembly GCA_949750685.1). Lineage (NCBI taxonomy): Eukaryota > Viridiplantae > Streptophyta > Magnoliopsida > Malpighiales > Euphorbiaceae > Vernicia > Vernicia montana. The sequence goes on from CATKHJ010536173.1 coordinate 6,513, forward strand.
AACAAGACAAAATATAATGCGTTTACGTTACTCGAGTAGTAGTCATTTTATAAGAAAGAAGAGTAATCAACTGTAAATACTATTATTGGGGAAGCAAAACGGAATCAAAACTAAAAAATCAAATTCAATTGATTGATTTAATTTGATTCAATTTGATTAGAAAATTTTAAAACTAAACGATTTTTATTTAAAAAATTTCAATTAAAATTAAACCGATCGAACTTTATATATATTTATTTATTAAAATATATTTGTATTATATATATTTATTAAAAATATATTAAAATTTATTTGAATTTTATTTCAAATTTATAAAAAAAATAACAAAAAAAAAACCAAAATTAACCCAAACCGACCAAACAAACTGAATCAAACTGTATTTTTTCGATTCGGTTCGATTTAATTTTCACTATAAGTTCAATTTGATTCGATTTAATAAAAATATAAATTTTGATTTGATTTGATTTCAAACCGACCAACTATTTGCACAGCTCTAACTATTATGATAGCCGAAAGGATGGTTTTTTCAGTTAGGCCATAATAACCCACTCTTTGTATACCCTTAATGATAAAAAAAAAAAAAAAAATCAAAATTTTATGTTTTTTCAAATTTGTCCAAAATTTTTAATTTTATCCTAATTTTCACATTTAGCTATAATTGTGTCCAAGTTAAATAAATTAATCAAAATTGAAATTAAAAAAATATTATATTTATGATTGAAATAATTAATAATTTCTTTTGTTTTGTTTTAACTTTTCATCCACATTTCATCACTTTTTCCTTTATCTCTCATTGCATTGATTTATTTTATAAAGTTATGAATTAATTATTATTACATTAGATTAATTTTTGAAGTTAAAAGAAAAAGAGAAATATGAATTTTCTCTTTTTATTTCGAGATGGAAGTTATGATGTAAAGAAGGAAATAGTTAGACTTCTTAAAGTGAAAGGGAGAAAGAGAAATAAAGAAATGAAAAGAAGAGAAGAGGAATTTTTTTTTTAAGTGAAAACTATGGTGTAAAAAAAGGAAAAAAATATTAATATAATTATTTTATTTTAGTTATAAATATAATAATATTTTTTAATTTTAATTTTAATTAATTTCTTTGATTTGGACATAATTACAATTAAAATTTTAAAAATAAACAAAATTAAAAAAACGCCTACCCCTTATATAAGAGGTGATATGACTGAATATTTTATCTTTGTGAATAACACAGTTTAATTATTTACGATGATTTCTTAAAATAAATTTAAATTTATTGTCAAATTTCTTTTTTATTATAAAGATCACACACGGTGGCGAGGCCACGTTAAGGAGAAGAGGGCAATTGCCCCCCTTAATTTTAAGAATTAAAAAATAATATATATATATATATATATATATATATATATATATATATATATATATATTAAAAAATTCTTATTGCCCTCCTTAAAATTTTGTTTGACCCTCTTATCTTTGTATTTTTTTAAATAATTGAATTGATAAAAAAAATTTAAATAAAAGAAAAAAAAATACAAATTTTTTGTCTTCCTTTATAAATAAAATTATCATCTTATCTTCTTTTGAATTATTAGAGTATTTAACTATTTAATTAATTCATTTATCTTTGATAACGTTATTTAACACTTAAAATTAAAATTTTCAACACTTAATCAATTTAAATTTTTTAATAACGTTTATTTTAAAAATCTTAATTAAACTAAAAATCACTTGAAATTATAAGTCAAAACTTTGAACTTAAAAATTTACAGTGAATACTATAAGTGATTAGATTTTTTAATATTTTTACAATTTAAAAATTATATCAATTATTTTATTCAACACTTAAAATTTAATACTTAAATTTTCAGTATTTAATTTTTAACTTTATCAAACATCACTTTAATATATGTTAAATTAATTTTTTTTTTCTTTTGGATATAAGACTTTATATTTTGCCCTTTTAATTGAAAAATCTGATTTCGCCACTGATCAGACGATGATAAAATTTATTCAAGAGATATATATCTTTTATTTGCATTCATGCCTTTTAAAAAGAGCGCCCATTAAATTAAACTCATTCTTTTTTATTTTAAATAGAAATTAAACTCCTATTTAGGTGAAAAAAGTATGATAGCTTTCATTTTTTTTTTGTCAGGTGGTATTAAGTTAATTAATATTGTCTTCAAATGAAATTATTAATATTATACATTATATTTATCCTTTCAATTTATTATAAAAAAGGAAATAAATTTATTTCATATTTTATTAATTTTATTTACTTTATAAAATATATACATTGATAGAAGAATTCAAATTCACAACTTTTTCATAATACAATCACCTTATAAAAGTAAATGATACATAGTATATGGTGTTTGATAAAATTGAAATTAAGTGATGAAAATATAAATGTTGAATTTTAAGTGCAGAATTATATAATGTATTTGGATAAGTAATCATTTAAAATTATTGTGGATATTTGAATTTAAGTTTCAGGTGTAAAATTATAAAAAATGGCATAATGACAAATTTTAAATATTTAATATTTTCAAATGATTAGTTATCTAAATAGACCATAACCTTAAGTAATATTATTTTTAAATATTAATATATTTAATGTAAATTTTAAATTAAAAATTTTGACTTAATATTTTAAGTGATTGTTAGCTTAATTGAAACTATTTTTAAGATAAATATTACTAAATAATTTAAAACAATTAAATGCTAAAAATTTTTAATTTTAAATATTAAATTTGGTTATTAAACACCATCTAATGTGGTGTTTAATAACATTATTCAACACTTAAAATTAAAATTTTCAACACTTAATTATTTTAAATTGTTTGGTAACATATATTTAAAAGTTTCAATTAAGTCAAAAATCATTTTAAAAAATAAATTAAAAATTTTAACTTAAAATTTATACTAAATATAAAAAGTAATTAAATTTTCAGATAATTTTACAATTTAAAAATTATATCAATCATATTATTTAACACTTCAATATTTAAATTTTTAACACTTAATTTTTAATTTCACCAAATACCACTTAATATAACACCAGCACAATCCATTTCATAATAGGATGTTGTCCCAAACATGTATCACATTACACAGTGGTAGGGAATCCCAAAAGAAAGAGTTTCTTTAAATTTGTGGAATTAACGTGTGCAACTAAAGCTAAGCATCCGATGCTGACAAAACGTGTGTGCCCCATTCTCCACGCCAAGTTGGTAAAATAATCATAATTAATAGAATTTGCTCAAACTCAACAAACAGATTTTTTTAAAAAAAATTTAGTTCTCATGGTAAAATTTTAAATTTTACAATTTTAGAGATAATTTTAATATAACTAAATGAAAGACTCATCAATAACAGTCTTTTTTTTATACGTTATTAATTATTGGAAAAATAAAAGTAATTTTCACTTTAATAAATGACTATATATATATTAATAGTCTTTGTATCTTTAATTTGCCTTTAAAAAAAAAAAAAAAAACCTATTTTGCGAGACAAATGAAAAGGGTAATTTTTTAAGTTTTGTTCCCTTGTCTTTTTCTTTTTGGTTTTGCCCTTACTTGGAAGTAAGAATTCATGATATTGATTTCTTAAGTTATAGGTAAGGTCCAACGCATATATCTTTTATGATTTTCACCTAATTACAAGTTTATGAGATAAATTTAGACATATTCTAATTTAAAGTCTACTTTATTCCATGAAAAAAAAAATAAGGAATAAATCATGGTGAATATTTATACTTCATATTAGATTTATTTTCATATTCTTAAGCAAAAGCAAAGTATGATTTCTCTAACACCCCTCTTCACATATGCTATATTTTTTTTTAACAAATGACTGCAGGTGTGATGAGAAAGGAGAGTACAATACAATTAGAGTGTAGAATCACTTTAATATATGTTAGAAATTTCAAATACAACCCAAAACTTTAAGTTGATGATAGTGAGATTCAAACATTATTAAACTATTTGATACTTTTAGTTATATTTAAATGTGAAATCTTTTTATTCAAATAGAAAATGACATTTTTTATTTATTTTTATCTCTCTCTAAAGATGAATCATTTGTTATATACATTAATAGTATAGCGTCTAAACAAACAATCAATTTAATACATTAATATAAGAAAATGTTGAGAAAATATTAATAAACCTTTCTATTTCCAAAGGGCAAAACATAAGAAAAATTCTGTAGACCATAAAAAAAATTTTGATTGGAGAGAGGGACTAGAGGACTCCAAATCATTTTTTAAGCATCTTTGTCAACTCTCTTTGATTGTTGGATAGGAAAAGAAATAGTAAAATGTAGTACAA
>CATKHJ010536190.1:0-12211 GCA_949750685.1 Vernicia montana
GGTAGCTGGAACCTAAAAATGTTCAAAATAAAGCATGAATTGATCATTTAATAAAAACTACAATGGGCCTCAATGACCAAAGGGGTATACCTTTGAAAAATTGAGTCCCGGGAGTCCGACTAAAATTTTGGTTTCTTTGCATCCTTGGAATGCTAAGGTATTGTAATTAAACTGTGACCGTAGCTAGAACCAAAAAATGTTCAATATTTAGCATGAATTGATCATTTAATAAAAACTACAATGGGTCTCAAAGAACAAAGGAGTATACCTTTGAAAAATTGACTCCCGAGAGTCCGACTAAAATTTTGGTTTCTTTGCATCCTAGGAATGCTAAGGTATTGTAATTAAACTTTGACCCTCGCTAGAATCTAAAAATGTTCAAAATAATGCATGAATTGATCATTTTAGAAAAACTACAACGGGTCTCAAAGACCAAAGGTATATACCTATGAAAATTTGAATCCCGGCAATCAGAGCGAAAATGGGGGTTTATTTGCATCCTAGGAATGCAAAGGTATTGTAATTTCAATGTGATCTTAGCTAGAACTTAAAAATATTCAAAAGAATGCATAAATTGATTTGTAAAGAATAAGTGCAACGAGTCTCCAAAATCAAAAGGATATACCTATGAAAATTTCAGTCCCGACAGTCCGAGTAAAAAGTAGGTTTCTTTGCATCCTAGGGATGCAAATGTATTGTAAATTAACTTTGATCCTAGTTAAAACTTAAAAATATTCGAAAGAATGCATAAACCTATCAGTTAATAAAAAGTGCAACGAGTCTCGAAAACCAAAATGGTATACCTATGAAAATTTATGTCCCGGTAGTCCGAGCGAAAAGTGGGTTTCTTTGGATTCTAGGGATGCTAAAGTATTGTAATTTAACTTTGATCCTAGCTAGAACTTAAAAAATTCAAAAGAATGCATAAACCTATTAGTTAAGAAAAAGTGCAACTAGTCTCGAAAACCGATAAGGTATATTTTTGAAAATTTGAGTCCTGGCAGTCCAAGCGAAAAGTTTGTTTCTTTGCATCCTAAGGATGATAAAGTATTGTAATTAAACTGTGATCCTGACTAGAATTTAAAAATATTCAAAACAATGCATAAACCTAGCAGTTAAGAAAAAGTGCAACGAGTCTCGAAAACCAAAAGGATATACCTATGAAAATTTGAGTCCTGGCAGTCCGAGCGAAAAGTGGGTTTCTTTGCATCCTAGGGAAGCTAAGGTATTGTAATTTAACTGTGATCCTGACTAGAATTTAAAAATATTCAAAAGAATGCATAAACCTATCAGTTAAGAAAAAGTGCAACGAGTCTCGAAAACCAAAAGGGTATACCTATGAAAATTTGAGTCCCAGCAGTCCGAGCAAAAAGTGGGTTTCTTTGCATCCTAAGGATGCTAACGTATTGTAATTAAACTATGATCCTAGTTAGAAATTAAAAATATTCAAAAGAATGCATAAACCTCTCAGTTAAGAAAAAGTGCAACGAGTCTCGAAAACCAAAAGGGTATACCTGTGAAAATTTGAGTCCCGACAGTCCGAGAGAAAAGTGAATTTCTTTTCATCTTAAGGATGCTAAGGTATTGTAATTTAACTGTGATCCTAGCTAAAACTTAAAAATATTCAAAAGAATGCATAGACCTATAAGTTAAGAAAAATTGCAACGAGTCTCGAAAACTAAAAGTTTATACCTATGAAAATTTGAGTCCCAGCAGTCCGAGCGAAAAGTGGGTTTCTTTGCATTCTAGAGATGTTAAGGTATTGTAATTTAACTGTGATCCTAGCTAGAACTTAAAAATATTCAAAAGAATGCATAAACTGATCTGTAAAGAAAAAAGTGCAACGAGTCTCCAAAATCAAAAGGGTATTTGAGTCCCGGCAGTCCGAGCGAAAAGTAGGTTTCTTTGCATCCTAGGGATGCTAAGGTATTGTAAATTAACTTTGATCCTAGCTAGAACTTAAAAATATTCGAAAGAATGCTTAAACCTATCAGTTAATAAAAAGTGCAAGGAGTTTCGAAAACCAAAAGTGTATACCTATGAAAATTTGAGTCCCAGGAGTCCGAGCGAAAAGTGGGTTTCTTTGCATCCTAGGGATGCTAAGGTATTGTAATTTAACTGTGATTCTAGCTAGAACTTAAAAATATTCAAAAGAATGCATAATCCTATCAGTTAAGAAAAAGTAGAACGAGTCTCGAAAATCAAAAGGGTATACCTATGAAAATTTGATTCCCAGCAGTCCGAGCAAAAAGTGGGTTTCTTTGCATCCTAAGGATGCTAACATATTGTAATTAAACTGTGATCCTTGTTAGAAATCAAAAATATTCAAAAGAATGCATAAACCTATCAGTTAAGAAAAAGTGCAACGAGTCTCGAAAACAAAAGGATATACCTGTGAAAATTTGAGTCCCAACAGTCCGAGAGAAAAGTGGATTTCTTTGCATCCTATGAATGCTAAGGTATTGTAATTTAACTGTGATCCTAGTTAGAACTTAAAAATATTCAAAATAATGCATAAACCTATCTGTTAATAAAAAGTGCAACGAGTCTCGAAAACCAAAAGGGTATACCTATGAAAATTTGAGTCCCGGTAGTCCGAGCGAAAAATGGTTTTTTTGCATCCTAGGGATGCTAAGGTATTGTAATTTAACTGTGATCCTAGCTAGAACTTAAAAATATTTAAAAGAATGCATAAACCTATTAGTTGAGAAAAAGTTCAACGAGTCTCGAAAACCAAAAGGGTATACCTATGAAAATTTGAGTTCCGGCAGTCCGTGTGAAAAGTGGATTTCTTTGCATCCTAAGGATGCTAAGGTATTGTAATTTAACTATGATCCTAGTTAGAACTTAAAAATATTCAAAAGAATGCATAAACCTATCAGTTAATAAAAAGTGGAACGAGTCTCGAAAACCTAAAATGTATACCTATGAAAATTTGAGTTCCGACAGTCCGAGCGAAAAGTGGATTTTGTCACATTCCACTTTTGGAATATGACGGTCCTAGGGAATGGGTAAATCTAAAGCCACCAAAAACTCGTAGAACCCACACCTATTATCAAATCCAACATGGTATCATGTATTAATCACAAATAACACATACAAATCTTCCCAAGATCGGAACCTGTTGTAATTAAACTGTGATCCTAGTTAGAACTTAAAAATATTCAAAATAATGCATAAAATTATTATTTAAGAAAAAGTGCAACGAGTCTCGAAAACCAAAAAGGTATATCTATGAAAATTTAAGTCCCGGCAGTCCGAGCAAAAAGTGAGTTACTTTGCATCCTATGGAAGCTAAAGTATTGTAATTAAACGGTGATCCTGACTAGAACTAAAAAATATTCAAAACAATGCATAAACTGATCCGTTAAGAAAAAGTGCAAAGAGTATCGAAAACTCAAATGATATACCTATGCAATTCTTTTAGAGCTTTGATGATGTTGCAACGCCATTTGTTTCTGGTTTTGGTTTTGTAATGTCTGTGAATTTGATAATTTCCCCTTAAAATATGTTCAAATATTTCATGGCTCGATATATGTAATCAATTTGTTCATTAAACCATGTACTTTACTAATCAAAGTTTGTTTTTCTTTGACATACAACTAAAATAGATCTGTTGGTGAGAGAGAGAGAGAAAGCAAACCAGAGATTGATTAGAATGTTATTATATAATGATTAACGACAATACATAATACAGTGGAGCCCGTTTGTTAATATTGTACGCAGCTTGATGATGACTGATTTTAAATCTTGAGTGGATTGACAAAAAAAATATTAAGTATATTTGACAAACAGGATTACAAAAACATTCATGACATTTTATAATGCATTGATGATCTAATAATGAATAAGAAGTGCATCAATGTTCCGTTTTCCTTCTGGGCCTTTGGTATACCATGATGATGCATAATCAGCATAATTAACCTCACGGTACCTAGGAGGGGATGAGTTGCTGACAAGCTCTGAAGCAGGGGATATTTTTACCGTCTTGGCTGGGTCATGAAATGTTGCGACTGAGAGTCGATGCCTGCTGGAATTAGTTATGGCTTGATGTTGAGCACTCTTGTACTTCCCATTGGTTATAATCTGCAAGAACAAGATGCAACAAGACAACAATAAAATATAAATTCCTCAAGGGGACGATAAAATCACAAGATTTTGTCCATTAGCTACCAGTGTGGATAACATTGTGCACAAAGCTGAATGCATTTATTTGGTAACCATTTGGACTTGTCAACTTGTAAATACAGTCCAGGACCTTATAAAGCATTGCTCCAATTAAAAAAAAATCTCTGTAGCGTAGGGCACAGCATAAATGAAGTTATAACAGAAAAAGGTAATTAGTGTGTGTTGCTACGATTGTAAAAAGTAGTGAAAACCAAGTACAATGGAGATACTTCAAATAAGAGCAAATCCAGAAAGTCATAGGCATTATATAGCATATGCAAAAAAATTCATTATACCAAAATCAATAAATCATAAATCTATTAACAAAGACTAGAGAGATCTCCTCTCCTCACTCAAATATGAAAATTCATAAAAATGGAGAGAGAATTTTACTTAGAAAAAAAAAAAAAAAAAAAAAAAACCTTCCCTCCTTTACAACACAAATTCTCCTCTAAGCACACAACTACTATTAGACTGACCTTGTTGCCCAAAACATGCCAACAGCTGAAAGGACCAATCCCAAACCTTGCTCAAATTACAACCAACAAGTGTTCTGGAAATAATATTTACAGATAAAGTATCTCTTCAATAAAATCTTCCCCGTCACAAATCTTGGAAGGCGCAACAGTTCCACAAATTTTCTTCCAGGGAACATTCTCTTCGCCTTCATGTGGCCCCAGATCAACATTGCTGTAATGTCTTCACCTCAAAATAGTGAGTTTAGATCCTCTGAATCTAATGCCATCTTCCCTATTCATCTCCATCAAAATCTTATTCCGAAGATTCTAATCCACAATCACAGCATCGCTCACAAATGACACAAACCAACCCAAAATACCCAAGTAAGATTGACAAAGAATTCACCAAGATATCTGTATCTCTAGCCCAACACATAAAGTTCACCAAGAAAACATTAGAGACGAAGCAGTGCACCGAATAGCATGACCAAAAACATTAGAATCATCATTACCTACCTCCAAAGACACCAGGAGAAAGAAATAATTTTAACGCTTTCATGAGGGGTTTCTTACAACACCCCATAAGCTATGTTAACCCCAGAGTAATCCAACCATTATGCTCTAATGACTATTGAAACTAATAATCCATCATCCGCATGGTCAATCTCTATCATAAAAATTCACAACCAATTATGCAAAAGAGGCAGAATAGAGAAAAGAGACACAAAGATGGGGAGATTACAAAGAATACTCTAAGAGTAACCCTTCCACCTTAAAAGTAATCATTCCTGTTCCTATCAGCTAATTTCTGCTCAAATATCTACATTTGAACCCTTATTAAGAGTATTTAACTCACAAAACTACATACAAGTAGGAAGGGACATATAACCAGATAAAGAACTGCTGCGTTTGTCACACCAAATGAATAATAGCCAAAACAATTCAGATGATGATCAGGGTTGAAAAAGTAATACCTCAGTTTGGTCAGACAGAATGACAACGATGGCATCACATAAAGGATGCACAGTGACCCATTGAGAATCTTTGAAAACCTGAAGACCTTCAACTTGGTCTTGAATCAAAAGAGTGATGGCACCCATATCAGAATGGGACTGGAGACCTAGTGTAAGGTCAGGCTGAGGGCACGGAGGGTAATAGCTGATGGTAATATTCTGATAGAAATCCCCAACTGCATCCTCAATGGAAGAAGATGGCAGCCCCAGACTCTCTGAGATGAGTCCCAACAGCTTCTGGGCAAGCACCTTCATCTCATCACTATACTTCCCTACAACTTCCCTGCCATTTACCATTACCAAATAGCTAAGGAATTTGAACTCAATCTCCAACCAAAGGTCAATCAGCAGACAGTAATAAAGTAAAATAAATGCACAACACCTGTAATTGGAAGGGAAATGAGGCCAGCGAGAAGGATTACGGCGAGAAAGGGGCAGAGTGTGGTGGTCAAAGTAGTCCCTCCAGTCCAAGACGCTGCCTTTGTCAATCAGCATTTTGCTTCCATATCCTTGAGAGGCTGCGGAAGTGGGATCGCACGCATACTTGAGCTTGTCTTCAAAGGGGTAATCGCTGAAGAAGGATAAGCCGACACTCCTTATCTGGTCCATTAATTCAATGGGCACCCCGTGGTTGATCACGTGGAATACACCCCATTCCCTGCAAGCCTCTCCGATTGCCTCCTTAATTGATTCTCGGTGCTCTGCCTCGAACCCAAACAGGTCTATCGCCGGAATATTATTAATGCTATCACCAACATCTTTCTTGATGATGGGTCGGTTCTGAGGAGGCTGAATATATTGGGAAGGGATCTTCGCTATGCCCGCCTCTGCTAGGCACTGAACTCTCATTATAGCCTCCATTCCTTAATTTCCTGGTGATTCTAATTCGACACAGAGAAACAGAAACATTTTAATTCTAATTCAAATTGAAGCCATGAAAGTCAGTTCATCATTAAAACAAAATCTCTTTCTCGTGAATCCATAGCTTCCACAAACTCATAATATCAAGTATTCAAAGTTAGAAACATTTTAATTCTAATTCAATCGAAGCCATGAAAGTCAATTCACCATTAATGATAAAATCTCTTTATCATGAATCTATAGCTTCCACTAATCTCATAATATCAAGTTTTTAAAGTTTCATCAAACTTACCAATCAGATAAGTTGCTTTGCAAAAGCGATTGACTGACTTCGAATTTACTTTGATAGAGAACAAACGGAGATTGAGGTAACTATGACTTCTAATTGCCAAAATTTTACAAGAATCAATTATCAGATTTGAGAAGCACACGGGTTGTGCGCTTGCTGGCTGCGGTGGACCATATGGCTTTCAGGATTTGCGGCAAATTGGGCACAAGTTTTATTAATCACAATTGTGAATGCCGCCTAGCCCAAATGATTAAGGCTTGGTCATGGTTTCAACCCGTGTTTTAAAAATCAGTCCGGTGATTGAATCGGTTAGGTCATCGATTCACGGTTCAATTAATCAGACCGGTTGAATCAGTGATCCAACCGATTGGAAAAAATCTCTTTATTTCTTTTTTTTTTTTTTTTGTCAGATTCTTATTAATAGAGGTCAGACCGGTCAAAGAGTGATTTAATCGGAAATCTAATTTTTTCAGTGAATCAAACCAAACTGGTAAACAATTCCTGATTCAACCGGTTGAACCGACTGATCCGGTTTTTAAAACAGTAGTTTCAACCACAACCTTCGTGAGCAAACGTATTGTGTCATATTTGTCAAATATGATGTCACACCCCACTTTTGGAGTGTGACGATCTTAAGGCATAAAGAAACATAAAGTCACCTAGACTCCTAAAACCCTTTATAATAATACCCAATTACTACTGTATGACTAGAAATCATATCCCAAAATCATAACCTGAATATCGGTATGAGATACTCAAAATATATCCCAAATATACCAATAATATACCGAACATATACTGACAGAATATTTAACATATACTTCATTACTTAACAGTTTTGGTTCCAATAATATCATACATACATTCTATTATTCGTTTCTTACTCATGCCATAACCTTTAAATATTTACAAACCACACAATTAGTAAATTCAATATTAACAATACTCATACCACAGTGACCATGGAGCTCTAATTCAATCTTCAAAATTACATACTCCGGATGATCACAAAAAGATATATACATATACTGCAACAGGGCAATCCCAAGCGGAGGATCAGTACTTGAGAATTACCTTGTTGATTCCTCTATCATACCTTAAAAATATTAAACAACTAAAGAATGAGACTAGCTCAGTGAATAAATAATAATATAATATTAAATGTGGTTAAGGTTACAGTTTGGAATTCAACAATGTCATAATAGGAATCAAATTAAGGAATGAGACCACTTGAAAGAAATGTATTTAAAAGAAATCGGGATAGCAAGGTAACTATAATCATTTAGCAGAAATCAAAAGTTTGGAGACGGAGTGTCTACCACATATAAAATAAGAGTAGCGGTCTAAGCCTCGCTCACTTATAAAAACAGTAACATAAGACTGATCAGGTCTTATGGCTAGGATCACCCTTCCTAGCTAGGGTTCGAATACGCTCACCTTATCCGCAGGCTTACCATGTGCACAAGTCTAATATATACCCTATATCAGATGGGGATTTCTGCTTTACATAATTTATAAGATTCACATTATGCAGTATGATTCAAGATATACACAATTGGTAATGCCAATGAGATACTCAGTAAACAAGAACATTTAGTCTTCAAATGGGCCTAAGGCCTTATCGATTATAGTTATCAATGGAACGTTTTCAATTCAGGAAACAAATGGCTTTCAATAAATTGAGCATATAAGGGGGTTTCAATTCTTTAGTGGTCTCGATGAAACAATCACATGAAATACTATATTATTAGATACTCACCTTTAAATCCTTAGCTCCTATTCACAGTTCAGCAAAGACAGAAAGAATGTTCCTTGCACTCTAAAGAGTTCTCCTTATCCTTTCCTTTATCTTTAGATTCTACAATCCATATGTCAACTCATGTTATATTAGAAGTAATTACCACTAACTAACATTTATTATCTCTTAATCCTAATTAATCTCTAGATAACTACTATTACAATCATATCTTTATCAATTAAATCAATTACAGTACAATTCAATCAAGTAACATTGATTCAATCTTTATGTTAACAATATGGCCATTTAGGCCGAACACTATTAGGGTGAATTCTCCTTCCATGATTATCATTTATTTTCAATCAAACTTTCCATTCACATAATACACATTGTAACAATTCAAATAAGCCTTTAAGATTAGTTTTCATGTTCATTATTTAGGAAACTTCCTTATATTGGCCAACACTTGATCAATAAGGAAATTGATTCCATTAAATTACCGATTCAATTTTGGTAATTCTAATATATAACTAACATACATTTAAATCAATTTCACTGAATTCAATCACATAGGAAACCCTAATTAAAATCAAAGGTCTAAATTTGGGGATTCACTCTTACATGTTTTAATTTCTCAAATTGATCATTAATTCATCCAATTCACATCCAAATGAGTCTATTTCTTTAGTTAGTTAGAATTTAACAATTTTGGCTCTAATTTTCTTGATTAGGCCAAATTCCTAATTGGGGAAAAGTACTTTTTCTTACTCAAATGTTCAATTGGTTCTATACACATTCAATTCAACCTTAATTAAACACATTTCAATTACCAATTGCATCAAAACCAATTCCATATCCTAAACTCGTTATAGGCCGAACCCTAGGTAAAGGATTTTCTCAATTTCTTGCAACAATTCTCTAAATTGAAGTTACATTCATTCAATTGAAGTTAATTTAAGCACTTTTCCCTCACCAATTATTGAATCTAATTTACTCTATATGGAAAAACCCCAATTTACCTAATCATGAGAAATAGGGAAATTCATAGTCTCTTAACCAATCTTCAAATTGACTTTAGGATTATTCCATTAACATATCAAGAAGTAGAATTTATCATTCAATTCATGAATTCCATCAAAATCCACAAAAAAACTTCTCTAAGCCGAACCATTTAGGGGCTTTCTCTACAATTTCACTTTGTTGGTTTTTCTACAATTTCACTTAATCAACCATGTTTTCTCCACCCCCACTTCATAATAATCATTCAAACAAGCAAACAAAACTTTACCACTTACTTCACCCTTATAGCCGAACCCAACAAAGAAAGAAGAAAAAAGGAAACGCAAGATAATTAACATATCAACTCATGTTTAAACTAGAAATGAAATTTAAGGCTAAGTTTTAGTAATTTACCTTAGAAGTCTTGAATTGTTGGGGGAAATTTGATGGTGGCCGAATAGTTTGGTGGAGAAAGGGAAGGTTGTCTTCTAATTTTGGGTAGGTAAGAAATGTGAGAGAAAGATGACTTAATTATTGTTTTTATATTATTTTCATTTAAGATGGATGGTGGAGATTGAGAAATATTAATCCAATGGCTATCATTTTTAGTTTAAATTTGAATTTGCAATATTTATTAATAAGTAGATAAAGATGAGAAATTTGATGTAATAAAATTTTAATGCTTATGTAATAATTTTTACTAAATAAGATGTGGGGTCCACCAAATTCTCATCTTCCTTCCCATCTTCTTATAACTTAGAAGAAAATCAAAATTTTTCCATCAATTAACATATATGGCATACCAATATAGGTGGGCTTTAGCCCAACATCACATCTATCCATTCTCATCAATTTCACTTCACATATCATATGGTATAATTATTTGCAAATTTTCTTTTCTTTTCATTCAAGTCTATCATTCAAGAAAAATCTCAAGTTCAATTTTCTAATCATGCTAATAGCATTCAAAATCTTATACTTTCTATGATCACACATAAATAAATCTCAATTCAATGAAGTATATATTGAAATCATTAAATTAGAGAATTTTCTATTAACCTAACAAGTATCTTAATTCCAATTATTCTAGTAATGTCATTGGTTTCCTTAACTTAGGTTTACTTAGGATATTACATATGTATAATGGATTGTATATATTATCTCTTGAAATTAATCACATGTAATGCCCTATACTCATATGATTCGTAAACAATAGTCATGATAACGTAGAAAGAGGAATTGAATGTTCATTTGATTATTAAGACCGAACTCATGTTCTAAAGTGCCTAAGGATACTTATTTGAATTTTGAGTAAATTCTATGATAGTGATATATGAACATGTTTAATATGAATATGATAAATATAAATATACTCAATAATATGCATTAAAAAATTACCGGTCAGTGGCGATGGGTCCGAAATTAATTATCGGATATTTTGGCAATTAGTTTGGGGAAAGATCTGGTCAGTTTCGGGAAAGTGCTGTCTGGTACAAAAAGTCCAATAAGGGTTAGAAAAGTGTCAGTCTTCTTGTAATATTGTAGCCCAAGATGAACCAAGAAGGGGGGTTGAATTGGTGGGCAATTAAAAAATTAATTGAGAAAGAGTAGAAGAATAGAGAGACATAAGGATTTATAGTGATTCGGATTATAACTAATCCTACATCCACTCCCCAATCAACAATTGGGTATTTCATTATCTATGGAGTTTTAACAAGTTCACTCTCAACTTAGTATTTAAAGCTCACACCAAACTTTACAAGTGTTTTCAAGGCTCACACTAAAAACCTCACAAGTGTTTTCACTAAGGCTAACACTCAACCTAATCAAGAGTTTTACAAAGGATCACTCCCCAACCTAACAAGTGTTTAATGGCTAACACTAAACTCTTTTTGAGCAATGAATGCTCTTACAATAAACACACAAGGTGTTTAAAGAAAATTGAAAGCTTTGAGAATTAAATTTGCAAGAGTTTGGTTGTTGGATTATTAATTGATGTCCTCAACTCATTTTGATGGAGTATTTATAGTGATCACCCACAAAAAGAGCTGTTACAAAGAAATGATAACCAAATCTGCCTGCTACAGTAATAAATCCAGCATTAAATGCTGGTCAGGCCATTTTCGCATTAGCAATGAAATATTGCGCTCGCTATTGGTGAATTGTGATCGCTATACAAATATTGCGGTCGCGATCTTCATATGGTTCCAATGGTTAGTGCCACGTGGAATAACCCCGTTCGCTGCTGATGTTACCGTTGTAATTTATTTCTGCCTTATGAATGTTGCGGTCGCAATGCCTGTGTCGCGGTCGCTATCTTCATATAGCGCTCGGTGTTGTGTTCGCGACCACGAACTCTACTAGATGTTTTGCACATTTGTGGCTTATGGCTTAGTAGCGGTCGCGATGGATGTGTTGCGGGCGCAACATGGGTATTGCGGGCGCTACTCCTTTGTTGCGGACACAATTTATAGGTCAGGCAGAACACTTAGAGAAATTTCTAAGTTCTTCATTCCCAAACACTATTAAGTCATTTTAACTAGAAAAATACACTAAATTGAAATGTTAGATCAATTCAACTTGATTGCCAAGATCAAAATAGAGATTGACTTAGTTGTAGCACACAACTTAGGTCAACAATCTCCCCCTTTTTGATTTTGGCAATTAAGTTGAATTTGAAATAAAA
>CATKHJ010536421.1:0-11906 GCA_949750685.1 Vernicia montana
GGGGTCCTAGCTGGAGAACCAGATCAGTTTTTCACTTAAATTGATGTGATGAGTGTGTGAAGCTTATAGCCGACACTCGATCTAAATGTGAATGAGAACATATCATTCTCGAATATATTTATTTCTGCTAAACTAAAATAAAATGAATTGTGCTAAATTGCTTATGCACTGGATTTATTCATTTCTTTCATGAATGAATCCCATTGAGATATCTTTGATTATCACATTGCTTATATTGCCTAAAAATCCTTGAAGCTATTCTAATTGCATATCCTCTATTGTATCTAGCCTACATATCATATTGTTCTATTATGTATTCACTGAGATTTATATCTCACCCCATAGTGTTTTATCTTTTCAGGTGCTATAGAGGTTGAGACGAGGTAAAACTCAAGCTTCATCTTCTTGCTTGGGGGTTACTCTGTCCATGATTTCTTTTTGTCATTTTGATTACATCATAATGAATATGTATCTCCAAGAGTCAAGTCTAGAGTTCCATGGTCATTGTGATATTGTATATTCATTTGGGATTGTAATATGTGACATATTACCTTATTGTATTAAAGGAATTCCTTTATTTAATTGATGATTTGGATTATGATAGTTATATTGTGTTTGGGGTTCTGATCTGGGAATCGTATATGCATGATTGGATATAGTATAGTATTGGGTTCTACGGGTTTTCGGTGGCCTTACGCCTACCCATGCCCTAGGACCGTCTCGGCTCGAAAGTCGGGTCGTGAAAAAGCAGCTACCTATATTCCAGAACAAAAAATTTCTGGTTAAAGAAGAAGAGACAAAAAGGTTTATATTGATCAATTCCTTTTTGAAAGAAGATCAAAAGATATAAGCTTGCCAGTTCTTGAAGAAGAATGCCTCTAACTTTTCCTAGTCTTCAGCGGAGATGGGAGGAGTAAGCCCTGAGGTGATGACTCACCAGCTGAACGTAGATCCCACCTACAAACCAGTCAAATAGAAGAAAAGGTGCTTCGTCCCAGACCGACAAGCAGTCATTGAGCAAGAAGTGGATAAACTGATGAAAGCAGGGTTTATAAGGGAAGTTCAATATCCAGACTAGTTAGCGAATGTGGTGCTAGTAAAAAAGGTGAATGGAACTTATAAAATGTTTGTGGACTTTATAGATTTGAACAAGGCATGTCCCAATGATTCCTTTCCTCTACCCATGATAGATAAATTGGTAGACTCAACAGCTGAATATGGGTATTTGTTCTCCCTTGATGCGAAATAGGGATACCACCATATCAAAATGCATCCATAAGATGAGGAGAAGAAATCATTTATAACAAAAAAAGGTATCTACTGTTATGTGTCAATGCCCTTTGGCTTGAAAAATACTGGAGCTACATATCAATGCCTCGTGAATAAGATGTTCAAAGAGTAGTTGGGCAAGAACCTTGAGGCATATGTAGATGATATGATAGTGAAGAGCAAGAGCTTTAAAGATCACATCCACGACCTGGTCAAAGTACTAAGGGTAATGAATGAGTATGGGATGAAGCTCAATCTTGAGAAGTATGCATTCTTTATTCAAGGAGGAAAATTTCTTGGGTGTATGGTAAACGAGAAAGGAATAGAGCCAAATTTTGATAAGGTGAAAGCTATTTTGGATATGGAAGCCCCAAGGAATGTCAAAGAAGTTCAAAGATTGACAAGGCGAATAGCTACACTAACCAGATTCATGTTTAAGTCAGCCGAGAAATAGCTTCCTTTCTTCAAGAAGTTGAGAAAATCCTAAACCTTCGAATGGACAGAAGAGTGTCAAGCTGCATTTGAAGAGTTGAAAAACTTTCTGAGTTTGGAGTAGATTCTAAGTAAACCCTTGTCGGGCGAAGAAGTCCTAATATACCTATCTGCCTCAAACAATGCAATAAGTTCAATGTTAATCAAGGAAGAAGGATCATTTCAAAAAGCTATCTATTACTTTAGCAAAGTTCTTCAAGGGGCAAAGTTGAACTACTTACCAATAGAGAAGCTAGCATATGCCCTACTCCTTTCTGCCAAAAAGTACAAAGTGTATCTGCAAGCTCCTTAAGGGGTATTACACAGACCAGAAATGTCTGAAAGAATGCATTGTTGGTCAGTAGAGCTTGGGCAATATGGGTTGCAATATAAATCAAAATCAGCAATTAATGCCCAAGCATTGGTAGATTTCATTTCTCAATGTTCCTTCGACCCTTAACATAAACCTGAGGAAGAAAATCCTAAGAAGACATCTGAATCAAAGCAATCATCACCGAAATCTAAACTGAGCTGGGAATTATTTATAGATGGGGCGAGCATAAAAGAAGGTAGTGGTGTGGGTATAGTACTAAAGAGTGCTTAAAGATTCTTGTTGGAATACACCCTGGGGCTAGACTTTGAAGCCACTAACAATGTTGTTGAATATGAGGCAATGATCCAAGGATTACTCTTTTCAGATTGCCTTCGCCTAGAAGAATTGATAGTCTACAGTGACTTCCAATTGGTGGTGGGACATATAGAAGGGGAGTTTGAGGCCAAAGAGACAAATATGGCCAAGTACTTGCAGAAAACGAAGGCCATAATTCAAAAGATGAGAAACATAGGGGTGAAGTTGATCCCAAGGGGAGTAAACTGTAGAGCTGATAGCCTTAGCAAACTGGCAACTACCCATCCAATCAAACTCCCCCAGAGAATATTTATGGGAACTCTAGCCTTCCCAAACATCTAAGAAGTAGATGAAGTAATGGAGATGGACGAAGAGCCATGCTGGCTAGATCCAATCAAGATATACTTGGAATAGGGCGAACTGCCTGAAGACTTGAAAAAAGTCAAGAGGGTAAAACATCGAAGCTCCCACTTTTCCCTACACATTGGGACCCTTTACAAGCGGGCATATTCCCTTCCTTGGCTAAGATGTTTGAGACCAAGCGAAACTGAGTATGTCCTAAAGGAAATCTATAAAGGCTCATGTGGAATGCACATTGGGGGAAAGATGCTGGCAGCAAAGGTGATCATAAGGGATATTATTGGCCAAGAATGAAGAGTGAAGTCATGGCCTTCGTCAGAAAGTGCTCTTCATACCAAAAGTTTGATAATGGAAAATATGTTCTAGCAACATATTAAATGCCTATCTTAAGTTCTTGGCCGTACGCAAAGTGGGGGATGGACATAGTGGGACCATTTCCTATACTTTTAGGATAGAGAAAGTTCCTTATAGTGGCAATGGAGTATTTTTCCAAATGGGTCGAAGCAGAACCACTGGCCACCATCACTGCTGACAAAGTTATTAATTTTTTATAGAGAAATGTTGTATGCAGGTTTGGTGTTCCATACCAGCTCATTAGCGATAACGGGAAGTAGTTCGACAATGCCAAAGTATGAGCCTTCTGTGCAGGGCTCCACATTAGGCAAAACTTCTCGTCTGTGGCCCATCCAAAAATAAATGGCCAGACAGAAGTAACTAATCGAACAATTCTGCAAGGGCTAAAGTGAAGACTGGATGGATATGGCCAAAGCTGGGCAGATGAACTACACCATGTATTATAGGCATACAGGACAACTCCTAGACAACTAACCATAGAAACACCTTTCAGCCTGACCTATGGCACAAAAGCCGTGATCCCTGTTGATATAGGCCTAACCAGTGGTAGAATCAATTACTGCAGAGACGAAGAGAATGGCCAAGCCAGGAGAACAAACCTAGATCTCCTTGAAGAGCTCAGAGAGATAACCAGCATCCGAGTGGCAGCTTACAAACAATAGGCTGCCAATTACTTTAATCAAAAATTGTGAGGCCTCGCTCGAACGCCTCCCCTCGCTCGGGTTTGGCTTAAGGAAAGGCGAACGATTTTAAAAGGGGTTTTAGGTATGAGTTTTGGTGCTCACGATTGGAACGACTATCGTTCAAAAAATTGATTTGATTTTTGAAAGGATTTCGGAGTTGCCGCCCTAGTTTATTTTTAATAGGAAAATTAAGGAAAAACCCTATTTGACTCTAATTCATTAATTTTAAATTAATTTACCCAAGGATAAGATCACTAGTCTTCGAACTAGGTTGAGCTCGGGGACTATGTTTTTGATTTTAAAATAATCTCAATTTGGCTCTTAAGTTTGATTTGACTTGAAAATTGATTTCAAGGATGATGAGTATTAATGACGATTATAATGCATGAATATGGCATAATTATGAGTGCACGGAGAATTGAAAGCGAGTAATTCAAACATCCATAAGTAAAGGAGAGTATTTCCTCTAGCCTTTTAAGAGTACTAAGGAAATCACATGATCGCTCCTTTACTCCAAAATTATTAATTAACTAATTACATCAGAATTAGATACAAATATTTACAAAAATAGAGGGGAAAAGGATTGATTGGGGATTTGGATTTGAGACTTGGATTTAGAGTCCAAGCATGCTTACGTACCCCATTGGATGGGGATCAAAATCCACGTAGTTCATTGCACTGTGAGGTGGAGGGATTCAGTGACTGGTCAGATTGATTTGATTTGATTTGGGGGATGGTGAGAGAAGATATTGTACTTTCTATTTAGGAGATTTTGAGTGGACGAAGTATTTTTTCAGAACGAAATTATGTTTTATCAGAGTCGGAATGTGGGGATCTTACTTAAGGAGAGTGGATTAAGTGAGATTAACCCAAAGAGGATAGGATGGTGGATTGGATTAAATTAACCTTAAAGGGGATTAATTTGAGGGATTGATTACTTTAAAAAAATTAATTAATTAATTAAAATGATTAATTAATTAACTAGTTAATATGACTAATTAACCTAAAATTAATTAAAATCCAAGAGAGATTAATTAATATAGGGGCTACTCCTAGAGAGTATGAGAGCCTAATTAGAGAGAGAGAGAGAGAGAGAGAAAAGCAAGTGGATAGCCAATCTACACAAGCTTGAAGGGTATTTTGAAATGGAAAATGGAGGGGGTATTTATAGAAAATGAAGGTGGGGGTATTTTGGGTAATGGAAGAGTGAAAAGACAAAAAAAGTAGGGCTTTAGTGGCTGGAATTTGGACCAAAAAAGGTAAAAACATCATTTTGGAGGTGCAGGGGGACTAGCCACTAGGACTGGATGCAGATTCGCTTTAGGTCTGCACGTATTCGCAACCTTTTTTTGCGGCAGTCGCGAATAAGGCTAGCAAATCTGCTAGACTACCCAGTGGATCCGCTGGCCCATCTAGTGGCTGCCTGCGCGTCATTACTGCCTGCGTATTAGTTTTCAAAGTTTTGGGCTTCCGGGTCAGTTTTTGGGGCTTTTGGAATTCTAAAAAATTACCGGTCAGTATCGATGGATTTGAAATTAATTATCAAAAAATTTGGCAGTCAGATTTGGGAAAAATCTGGTAAGTTTTGGGAAAATACTTTCTGGTACAAAAAGCCCGATCAGGATCAGAAAAGTGTCAGTTTGGATAGAAAAATATTTCGGTCAGCTTTTGAGAGTTTAGAAATAATTTTGGAGGTGCTAAAGTGAGGGTTCACAGCTGCCCCCTCATTAGAATCGTCTTGTCTGTAAGGTAATTCTGATTATAATGAATCTAGGAGAAGGGATGGTACACGAAACCAAAGTGATGTCTATTTTAGTGTTTGGACATATTTGGGTGAGAGACATGGTCGAAAAGGAAGATGGTAAAAGGAACTATAAGGATGTTTAAGCAATTGTTCCTAAACATTTATGGATGGAAAATGTGACTGAGTTTGATAAATAGATGGGAGAATGGACCACAAGGATGTCTAGGTGATCGTCTCTAGGCATTTATGGGTGGAAATTGACTAATAAATGAAAGCGAAAAGATGAACCAAAGGGATATCTAGGCCAATGGCTAGATATTTTTGGGTGAAGGATATGACTGACTTAGATAAAAAGGCAAGGGAAGTAACTAATGGGATGTTACTGTTTAAACATTTCTGGGTGAAGGATTTGAATTGAGGATAATTAATTCAAAATTAGGGGAGATGGAAAAGGAACCATAGAGATGCCTAGGTGATTGTTTCTAGACATTTATGGATTGATTGAAAAAGGAAAATGCTCCCAATATCTTTAGGAGATTTTGCATGATTGGCATCAAAACTGCCTGTCACTTGGGTGAAAAATGGTTACCACGGTCAAAATTGAGTGAAAGATTGTTACCACGGTCAGGGTCGGGTGAAGGACGACTGTTAATCTTGGAAGCATAGTCAGAATGGTATTGTGGTCAAAATTGGGTGAAAGATGGTTACCACGGTCAGGATCGATTGAAGGATGATTGCTTAGCTTGGAAGGATAATCAAAATGGTACCGCAGTCAGAATTCGGGTGAAATATTGTTACCATGATCAAGATCGAGTGAAGGATGATTGCTTAGCTTGGAAGCATAGTCAAAATGATACTGCAGTCAGAATCAGGCGAAAGATGGTTACCACAGTCAGGATCAGGTGAAATATTATTATCACGGTCAGAGTCAGGTGAAGGACGACTGCTTAGCTTGGAAGCATAGTCAAAGTGGTACTGCAGTCAGAATTGGGCAAAAGATGGTTACCACAATCAGGATCGAGTGCAATATTGTTACCACGGTCATAGTCGGGTGAAGGATGACTGCTTAGCTTACAAGCATAGTCAGAATGGTAACACAGTCTAAATTGGGTGGAAGATGGTTATCACAGTCAGGATCGGGTGAAGGACAGTTGCTTTGCTTGGAAGCATAGTCAAAATGGCACCGCGGTCAGAATCAGGTGAAAGATGATTACCATAGTCAGGATCGGGTTAAGGACAGTTGCTTTGCTTGGAAACATAGTCAGAATGGTACCACGATCAGAATCGGGTGAAATATTATTGATTTTCTTGGAGGAGACCTAACTCTATGCATAGGTTAACAATTACTTAAAAGGGAACCTTGCTCTGTGCAAAGATCGTCTAAAAAGGGAGGCCTTGCTCTGTGCAAAGGTTGTCTGGAAAGAAAAACCTTGCTTTGTGCAAAAGTTGTTTGAAAAGGGAGACCTTACTCTATGCAAAGGTTATCTGAAAGGGGGACATTGTTATATGCAAAGGTTGTTTGAAAAAAAAAGGGACCTTGCTTTGTGCAGTTGTCTAAAAAAGGGGGACCTTACTTTGTGCAAAGGTTGTCTGAAGAGGGGGACCTTGCTCTGTGCAATTGTTGTTAGTTGATTGAAAGACATGAGTCTTAAAGGCTATCTTGTGATTGTATGAAGATGAGAATATTCTTATGAATTGAGTATTTGGACCACTAAAAGGTCAATATAAACCACTGTGGCATTAAAGAGGGGGTAATTTTTCTAAAAGGTTCCAGTTAGATTCAGGAAGGTGTTCGATTTGAGAGGGTTTCAGTTAGCTTTCTCAGTCAGCTTTTAAGGTACCGATCAATTTTGAAAAGATGTCGGTCAGCTTCGAGGAGGATAGGCCATTAGCTCGGCTTATACATGATGGTGTATGATTGTGGATGATCGCACATGCATGTATGTTTGTGCATAAATGATGCATGTTTATATATGCATGTTTCAAGATTCATAGACCTTTTGTTTAACTACTATGCTATAGATGATCTATGACGATGCATGTAATAAATGAAAGTATGGATGTAAAAGGGTGGATTCATGGGTTTGCTCTGTTTATGTTATGAATGCAATTTGTATGCGATGTCGACTCTTAAATATGATCTAGAAACAAAGTGACTTATAGGTTGTGAAATGATTCTTTGTCGGGTTCTGAAGGCCATCCTAGAAAGATCTGACAAATCTGTGATATTTTTGAGTAATGACCATGATGGGTAATCTAGACCCTAAGTAGAAAGGTGTTTATGCAAACTAGATACCTTGAACCAATGATTGGTTATCTGAAAAGGTGATTTTATAAAGATAGGAAAAGGTACCAGCTTGATGTCTAGGTGAGCATTTAGACACTTGTGGGTGACGGGTGTGAGTGATTTTGATAAAGAGGCGATAAAGGAACCATATGGATGTTTAGGTTAGTGTTTAGAAATTTGTGGGTGGATTGATTGGCCTTTTTTGTAGGTGAAGAAATTATCCTTTTTGGTAGGATTGGTTGGCCCTTTTTGGTAGGCGAAGAGATTGTCCTTTCTGGTAAGATTGGTTGGCTTTTTTGGTAGGCGAAGAGATTGTCCTTTTTGGTAGGATTGGTTGCCCTTTTTGGTAGGCGAAGAGATTATCCTTTCTAGTAAGATTGGTTGGCCTTTTGGTAGGCAAAGAGATTATCCTTTATGGTTGGATCGATAAAAGAGATGGTAGAGATGCTTCCAGTATCTTTGTGAGATCTCGAATGATTGGTATAAAAAAGAGTCTCAACCTATGGTGAGCTTGCTCGAAAGGTGAGATTTAAAAGATCGAGTGGAGGACCCTTTTGACTTGGTTGATTTGGGTGGAGGTCCCTTTTACTGGGCTAAAATGGGTGGAGGATCCTTTGACTTAGCTAATTCGGGTGGAGGACCCTTTGACTTGGCTTATTCGGGTGGAGGCCCCTTTGATTGGGCTGAATCAGGGTAGAGGACCCGTGGTGAAGAGATTTGGTTGATTCTGATTTAAGGGGATTGACCTATCTGTTAGGTGATCTAGGTCTTGGATTTTGGAGATTGGACTCTTTTTGAACAATGAGAGGGATATGCTTTTTGGGTTCAGTTGGATTGGCATAGAAGTCAGGATGGACTTTTAGGAATGAGGAAGAGCCATCTGGTTTGGGTCTTTTGGTGACTCGAGCACTTTGATAGAAAGACACGACTTAGAGATCATGCCCTTGATAAGGGATGATAAACTGACCGAAGGTGACTCGAAAGAATGTGAATGTCTTCAAAATACATGCCCCCGATGATAGGTAAGGGCAACTTCACTTGGGATAATTTGACTTTGAACACTTTCTTCATCTTTTGTGATTCTTCAATGAAAGAAAGGATTGACATAAAGGAAGACGACCTTGAGAAGGGTAGAGTTTTTTTTTTTTTACTACTTTAGGAAGAAAACGGATGATTGACAAAGAAGGATAAGTTATTTAGATTGACCTGATAGACTCAAACAAATGGATTTTGACATGACTCAGAATAGAATCCAATTTGAATGACACATCTTTTTTAGCTCTTACTTCTGCCCGAGTCGCCCTTTTGGGTTTTCAACTCGACGAGCCTGCTTTAATTTCTGCTTAAGCCTCCATTTCGGGTTTCCAGCTTAGCGAGCCATTTTTTTTAAGGCAAATGAACTAAGTGGGGATGTAATACTTTTGACATGGAGAACACGAGGGCATGATGCCTTACAAGACAGAAGATATTTTTATTAGGATTTGGACTGTACCCGGGTTGGGCTACCTACGTATCAGGTCCACGTAGTTCTTGATTAGTTGATAGTTGGCTCTTATGCATAATTCTGCCTGATTGGATCATTATGTCATTTAGCAGGATTGTCCTTGTCAGAGTATGGATGAAAATATGATATTTGCAAAAAACGGGCATGACACTCTTAGTAGTCATTTTGCCTACTTTGTAGCTGATTCATTTGGATTTTGGCAAATTGACTATTTCTTTCTTAGAGTTCAAGACTTGATATGGCTCTGCTTCGATCCACTTTGTGAAGTAGTCTTATAGCTATTAAGATGTACTCGTGCTCGATTTGAGGATTTTGGACTTGATTGCCCCTAAATAGACAGTTGGTAGGGCTCAGCTTAAGATTGCATTTGGTGAAGCTTAAGGAAGGATTGCCTTGATGTGACTTGGGAGCAACTATCCAATAAATCAACGGCTGAGTTCTGAGAACCATTCGGTTTTCAATCTCCAACCAAAATTGAACTTGTCATGCATGTCTTTTATTGCAAAAGTGTATTGATTTTTTGCCTTTTCATATATATATATATATATATATATATATATATATATATATTCTTCTTTTTTTTGGTATAGCATTCAGGCTAGATTCAAAAAGAAGACACATGAGATATACGATGAAAATTTTAAGATTTTCATTACAAGTAGTATCGAAATTTCAAAATTGACTTAAAAGGAAAGCTTGACTTAGCAGATTCTGACTCTAGTAGATTACAGACCCAAGAGGAGAGAAACACGACTCGACAAACTCTGATTTTGACTTTGGACAAATTATAGACTCAAAACACAAGACTCGACAGACTCTGGCTCTGACTTAGGATTGACTGGACTCAACTTTATTACAGGACATGAAAAAGGGCACGTCAGCTATGCCAATGTTCTCCTCAAAGTACTAGTCATTAGGTAGGTTAGATGAATCTGGTAAGGTGTGTCCTTGCTCAACTTTTAGAATTAAGGGAGTGTTTCGATTGTAGGCCAAAAGGTTTTGGGTTTAAAAGAGATGAGGTGCCAAAGGTTTTGGGCTTGAGGTAATGCTAAGCTAAATGTTTTGGGTGAAGTGCCAAAAGTTTTGGGCTTAAAGTGATGGTTGGCCAAATATCTTGGACTTAAAGTAGGTGAGGTGCCAAGGGTTTTGAGCTTAAGATGATTGTGGGCCAAATGTCTTGTGCTTAAGTTAGGTGAGGTGTAAAAAATTTTGGGCTTAAGGTAATGGTAGGCCAAATGTTTTGGGCTTAAGGTGATTGGATAAAGGGTGTTCACTGGGCCAAAGGTATTGAGCTTTGAGGATCAATTTTTGGATTGGAGGCCAAAAGGTTTTGGGCTTAAAAGAGATGAGGTGCCAAATGCCTCAGGCTTAAGAAAGATGGTGGGCCAAATGTCTTGGGCTTAAAAGCATTTGAGGTTTGGATCAATGTCAATTCTTGAATTGGTTCAAAGTATGTCCTAAACTCGAAGCTTGTATGCATGGTTATGTCGTGATGCATGTCGAAAAAGATTTCATGGGCATATGCACAAGGTATTGATTATTATGGTACATGGAACCTAAAGTCCAAGGCTAAGGCAACTATATGCATAAGGGTGAAGGGTGGTTTGGTTTAAGGGTCTCCGTCCCATTAGAGCATCAATATACCTAACCACATGTGAGTCAAAGAGCCTCGCGTGGGTCGAAAGGTACAAATTGCTCGTTATATCTCCAAAATGATCGGGGATTCATCGCGGGGTGGAATGCTTTCACTATCTCCCAACATACTCAAAGAGAGTTGTCGAGCCAATACTACTCGCCATCCAAAAGTTTTCCTAAGTAACTAGGGTTAGGCAATGAGCTTTTATTATGCAAAGTGATACATGAAAGTCAATTTAAACTTAAGTGAGCCAATGGGAGATTAAATTGGAGAAAATCTCAACCAAATAGTAATCATCTTATTTGCTTTCCTTTTATTGAAAGGGTGGCAACCAGTCCCTAGTGGAGTCACCAACTGTGAGGCCTTACTCGAACGCGCCCCCCCCCCCCCTTTCACTCAGGTTTGCCTTAAGGAAAGGCTAGTGATTTTTAAGAGGGTTTTTAGGTACGAGTTTTGGTGCTCACAATTAGAACGACTATCGTTCGAAAAATTGATTTGATATTTGAAAGGATTTGGGAGTCGCCAACTGTGAGGAATCGATCGAATGCCCCACCCCCTTCGCTCTGTTTTGCCTTAAGGAAAAAGAAGTGATTTTTAAAGGGGTTTTAGATACGAGTTTTGGTGCTCACAATTGGAACGACTATCGTTCGGAAAATTGATTTGATTTTTGAAAGGATTTGGGAGTCACCACCCTAATTTATTTTTAATGGAAAAATTAAGGAAAAACCCAATTTGACTCCAATTCATTAATTTTAAATTAATTTACCCAAGGATAAGATCACTAGTCTTCAAACTAGGTTGAGCTCAGGGACTAGGTTTTTGATTTTAAAAGTTTGATTTGACTTGAAAATTGATTTCATGAATGACAAGTATTAATGATGATTATAATGCATGATCATGGCATAATTATGAGTGCATGAAAAAATAAAGGGCAAGTAATTGAAAGCATTTACAAGTTAAGGAGAGTGTT
>CATKHJ010536625.1:0-12477 GCA_949750685.1 Vernicia montana
AAAAAAAAATCAAAACCTAACTAATTTGAAAAATCCAAGAAAATTAATTCATTTTGAATTATATAGTTTTCAAGCTAAATATAGGTTAGTAGTTAATTCATTTTGAATTTTCATAAATAAAATTTAATATGATTAAATTAATTTTTAATTTAAAAGGAAGTAGAACCAATAAATTATAGGTGACGAGAAAAAAATATGACTTTGATAAGTAAAAAGAAGAAAAAAAAGCTAAATTTGTAAATGAAGAGGGAAGTTTAGACTATTTTTGCAAAATAAAAAATTAGGGGCTAAAAAAGTTATTTTTTTTTAATTTTTAGATTATTTGTGTAAAAATCCCATTTTTTTTTGTTATCTCATTCACATGTTGAGAGGCCTGATATCAATTTTTTTTTTTGTTAGTTCATTCATGTCTCAGGGCCAAGTGTTATTATTAATATTATTATTAGGCTAGCATTATTTACGTGTTGGTGTTTGCATTATCTAATAATGATAATATCTAATGTCTAATGTCAATGGTATTATTAAATAATAATAATAACAATAGAAGGATATTGGAAATTATATTCAGCAGCAACTGAATATGATAATCCAAAATTCTTTATAATTAATTTAAAATTCTAATAACTAATGTTAAATAATAAAATTAAATAAGTCAACTGATAACGCAAAATATTGGAGTAATTTTTAAATAAGATCAATTTCAATTATTTTGAGATAAGATATTTTCCTTTCAAAATCTCAATATTTAAATAAAAATAAAAATATTTTTCTGAAAATTTCATTTTTTTGAACTAGGTAGTCTTTGATTTCGTTAAACGGGTACATAGGTACTTTTCTTTGCATTTTTATATTTTCGGACCTTTATATATATTAATTTCATAATTTTTTTTATATATGTGTGACAGATAAAATATATTCTAAGTCAATAATTCAGGAGTTATGGAATCATAGACTTCCAAAATTGTTATGTGGTAGACACCAACATATCATTATGTACATATAATTAAAATTTAAAAATATTGACCATAATTAGTTAATTACAAATCAGCAAAGATTTAAATTATTTAATGGTAGGCTAACCTTTTTTTTTTTTTTTTGGTGAAAAAAAAAAAACCTTTTATTTTAAAAAAAAAGTAAGATTTTATTTAGGACTTATTTGGTTTAACAGTATTGGTCAGCTGTGAGCGGCCAAAGGTCAGTGATTAACAGTCAATTGTGAGTGATTAGAGGTCAGCGATTCACAATATGCAGTTGAAATGATTGTAAAATATTTAATAATTTAATAATTAAAATTAAAATTAAATTATAAAATAACGAATAAAAACATAATTTTACATATTATATATCAAATTTTCTACTTATATATATATATATAATTATATGCATTTTTTTATTTTTTAAGTAAATTTTAAATTATTTTATGTATATAATTATAAGAAAATAAATTATTGCTATATATTTGTATTTATAATAATAAAATTTATAATTTAATATTTCAATTATTATTTTTATGATTTTGATGTAGTTTGTATTTAACTATGTAATGCATATA
Source organism: Vernicia montana (assembly GCA_949750685.1). NCBI lineage: Eukaryota > Viridiplantae > Streptophyta > Magnoliopsida > Malpighiales > Euphorbiaceae > Vernicia > Vernicia montana. The sequence continues at coordinate 1,553 of CATKHJ010536625.1, forward strand.
ATGTATATAGAAATTAATTATGAGTTGGTATTTTTGTAATTATTTCGAACTTCAAAGCCTATATTTACAAAAGTTACTTTTTAGATTTACAAATCCTAGCATAAAGTCAAAAGTATTTTTTAATTATAAAATCTAAAAGTTAGCTGTAGAAAATTCAACCGCTAACTTTTAATTTGAATTAACCAAATATCTTGTTCCAGCGGTTAAAAGTTAGCGGTTGAATATTAATTTTTAAAAATTAAATCAAATAAAGATTTAGTTATATTGAAATGGAAATGAAATACAAATAAATGTCAAGTTAAAATAATTAATAATCATATTTCAAGTTTAAATTTTTTTTTTTTGACACTAAAAGGATAATTTATTAATTCATTTGAAGAGACATTAAACAGTACAGACTCCTCAAGAAAAAAAAAAAAGAATCACAAATGAAACATAGGTACGAACATAAGAAAAATCTACTCGAATTAACTTATAAGCCCAACCATTTGCTTGTCTGTTTAAAAATTGAATAGAAAAATCTATATTCTGCATAAGATAGACACAATCTGAAATAATACTACCAAAACTCAGAAAAATCATCATCCTTCCTAAAAAAACGCATCAACAACTCCCTTCGCATCAAGCTCAAAAATCACATGCTGAAGTTGAAGAGAACATACCCATTCTATTAATTGCTTCACGTAAACCCAATGCCTCAGCTTCCATAACCGAGCAACACACGTCAACTTGCATAGAGTCACAAGCAATAAACTGACCTACATTATCAATATCATACCAAGACCAATAACATTTCAAGTTTAATTTTAAATAAATAAATATAATATATTAGTTAGATTAAAAATTATTTAAATATAAAAATATAAAAAAAAATATAGATTCTTTGTGAATAAAAAAATAGAACTTATTTGAAGAATTGCATTCCATTATAAATTTTTAAGTGAATAAAAAATTGCCTAGGAAGTCTTATTTCTTTTAATTATATTAACATAATAATTAAATGTCTATGTTATAATATATAAGGTCAATTTTCAAATTCTTTTTTTTTAATAAAAAAAAGAATTTGAATATTGACCTTATATTACCTTTAAAATTTTTAGTAAAAAAAGAAAAAGAAAACAAGAATTGTAAATCATTATAGACCAACTTGCTAGCTTCTTGCCAAGTCGAATCATGATTTAAAATTTGCAGATATTTTGTAATGCTATTTAGCATTTTCAAACTTTTAGTAAATTAATAATTAAGATTGTACTTGGATAATAATAATAATTAAAACCGTACCAATGTACATTAGAAAAGTACAACCCTCGCCATAAGATTGATGTCAAGAAATTCAAAGGCATGACACTGCCCAATTCATTTTTTAATTCAATTTTAATATGTGATTAAATTGGAGGAAGTTTGCTTATGAAATGAAATAGATAATCTAACAAACATGATCAACAATGCGATTTATTTTTTATATTTTATATTTTTCAATTCCCATCTCACTGAACGGGTCTACAATTTAGTTAGATAATTTTTGATAAAGTGTACTGAGAGGATTTAGAGTGCAGTAAATTATGATTTTGAAAAAATTATATTATTTAATTTTTTTAAAATATGTTTTAGGTCAACGTGAAATAAAAAATGCTTTGCATATCGAGAAGTCACTTTTTTAATGGATTAGTATTTATTTATTTAACTTTGCCTAAATTAATATTTTTTAAAAAAATATTATTATTTTTTAACTTGTCATTATGACACTCAACATAAATATTAGTGGTTTGGACTAAAAATTTATTTTAATATTTTATATTTCCATTTAAAAGTCAGCTATTCACAATATGCGGTTGAAATGGTTGTAGAATATTTGATAATTTAATAATTAAAATTAAAATTAAATTATAAAATGACGAATAAAGACATAATTTTACATATTATATATCAAATTTTCTACTTATATATAATTAATATTTTTAGTATTATATATATATATATATATGCATTTTTTATTTTTTAAGTAAATTTTAAATTATTTTATGTATAAAATTATAAGAAAATAAATTATTGCTACATATTTGTATTTATAATAATAAAATTATTAATTTAATATTTCAATTATTATTTTTATGATTTTGAATTAGTTTGTATTTAACTATGTGAATACTTATAATAAAAATGTAATGTATATAATGTATATAAAAATTAATTATTAATTGATATTTTTGTAATTATTTTGAATTTTAATGTCTATATTTACAAAAGTTAGTTTTTAAATTTAAAAGTTACAAATTTTAGCATAAGGTTAAAACCCATCTTTCAATTATAAAATCTAAAAGTTAGTGGTTGAGAATTCAACCGCTAACTTTTAATTTGAATTAGCCAAATGTCTTATTTTAGCGGTTCAACATCCAGCTGAATGCTAATTTTCAAAAGTTAAATTAAATAGAGACTTAATTATATTGAAGTGGAATGAAATAGAATTAGATGTCAAGTTTTTTTTTTTTTTTTTTTTTTCAAATTAAATAGATATCAAGTTAAAATAATAATTCTATTTCAAGTTAATTTTAAATAAATATAATTTATTAGTTAGATAAAAAATTATTTAAATATAAAAATATAGAAAAATATAGATTCTTTTATTTATTAGTTATATTAGATTTGTAATCATGGCTGTAACTTTTATATCTGTACTGTTTCTAGATCTTGATCTTTTTTAATACCAATAAATTATCTTTTTTAGGGAAAAAAAAACCATATACCCAACTTTTTAAAAAATAGTCAAATCTACCATATGCATTTAATGTGTTTTATTTTTTTTTTAATGCAATAGTCATTAGAGAGAATTAATATAATATATATTTTTTTAAAAGTTACAGAAACATTTTTTTCATATATATGTTTTCATTTTAAAATTTTTCATGATATATGATTATGATTGTAATAATAATTTTATTATCATTTTTTTTATGGAGAGATTATTATTTGATATTATTTCATATTGATTAATTAAATATAGTTCTTAAAGAATTTGTATTCTAAATTTCTGTAGAATTAAATAAATTAATATTATTCCTGAACAACTAATATTATATACAGTTCTTAAAAAACTAAATAAATAAAATATAAATTCTTGAAAAATTAGTACCTTAAGTTCTTGAATAACTAAGTATCTTAAATTACTGAAAAACTAATATTCTAATTTGTTAAATAACTGATAGCTCCTAAAAAACTAAATAAATTATTTATAAGTTTTTGGAAGACTGATTTAATTATAATCATATTTAACATTATTATTATTATTATTATTATTATTATTATTATATAGACAATGTCGAATTTGACAAAACTCTAATATGTGGCCCTCGACATCACGAGCAAGAATTATTTATTATGGATGTTAGATGCCGAAATACATTTGGATGCTATGGGTCTTGGAAACATGATCAAGGATGGGAATCAAGAATCTCTACAAAATCGCGCCATAGTGATGATTTTCCTCCGTCACCATCTTCATGAAGGACTAAAAATTGAATATTTGACGGTTAAAAATCCACTAGTTCTTTGGAATAATTTGAAAAAAAGGTATGACCATGATAAAACTATAATTCTTCCAAAGACTTGTTATAAATGGTTGCATTTACGATTGCAAAATTTTAAAACTGTAAGTAATTATAATTCTGCAGTTTTTAGAATTTGTTCTAAATTAAAATTATGTGGAGAGAATATTACTAGCCATCAAATGTTAGAGAAGATATTTTCTACTTTTCATGTCTCGAATATGCTCTTGCAATAGCAATATCAAGAAAGAGGTTTTAAAAAAAATACTATGAATTAATTTCATGTCTTCTTGTTACTGAGCAAAATAATGAGCTCTTAATGAAAAATCATGAAGCTCGTCCAATTGATTCTACTCCATTCCTTGAAGTGAATAAAATAACATATAATAATGTTGGTGTGGACAAGGAAGAGGACGAAGACATAATCGTGGTCGAGGTTATGGCCGAATTATAATAATAGCAATTGTGGTGGTCATAGAAATAATAATATATCTTACCAACAGAAGTGGAAGAATCATGAAGAAAAAGAGAACAATGAATCAAAGCAACATTCAGAAAATCTATGCTATCAATGTGGCATGAAAGGGTATTAGTCTCTTACTTGTCGTACACTAAAAAATCTTGTTGAACTCTATCAAGATTCATTGAAAAAGAAAGGCAAAAATATAGAAGCAAATTTCACAGACAACAATGATGTTTTCAATGATGAACCTATTGATGTCGCACATTTAGATGTTTTTGATTTCCTTGAGAATCCTGAAGAAAAAATTGATCATTTAATTGGTGATGGCGATGTAAATGCCTAAAATTATATGAGTTTCTTTAGTTCCTTAGTTTGCTTTATTTTTAACAATTTAAACATTTAGTTTGAAGTTTTAATGACTTATTAGTTTGTATTTACTTAAGTATTTATATATAGTTTTTATCTATGATATCTTGGTTTGATTTTACTCAAGAATTTATATTGAATTATTATTATCTTTATGTTTCTTACAAATATATTTTATCTTGTGAAGAAATTATGGATTCTATTAAGTCATTAGTAGGATTTAGTACAAAGGATGCAGATTTGTGTATTGTAGATTGTGCAACCATGGAAACCATACTAAAAGATAAGAAATATTTTTCTCATTTAACAATGGGAGAAACTTATGTTAATACAATATCTAGTAGTAAAAGAATAATTGAAGGTTATGAAAGAGCAAATATATTACTACCTGGAGGGGCATATTTCATTATTGAGGATGCATTATTCTCTTCCAAATCTCGCAGAAATTTATTGAGTTTTAAAGATATTCACCAAAATGGATATCACATTGAGACAACAACTGTAGGAAATTGTCACACCCCACTTTAGGAGGTATGATGGTTCTAGGGCATGGATAACCATAAAGGTACAAACAACTCATATAACCCTTCATTCCATATTATAATACACTCAACAAACATTAATCATAATCCCAGGATTCTCAACCTGTGTCAACCATAATAGATATCTCATATATAGCAAAAGTATATTATCCATTTAATGATGTTTCTCATCATCAATCCACATATTACTGTATCAAGTATTAATTTCTATAATCCATTATAACATAACATATTACAATTTCTGACCAATATAAGGTATCTAATTTAACTAATTACTACAATTTTAAAATCATATCTATCCATAGAGCTCTAAAGGATATGACGCAAAGAATCAAGTTATGATCATCATACATTTAGTAAAGTAATCCTAAGCGAAGATGAATACTTGAGATCCACTTGCTGAGTCTGCTACTGAACCTAAAAACAATATACTATAGGGGTGTGAGAGAAGCTCAGTGAGTACTTTATAATAAATATGAAACAGTGTATGAGTATAGGTTTGACAATAAAATTATCAAGATTCCATTTTATCAGTATGGAGGAACATTTTCACAACAGTCAATAACAATTGGTGTTCAACAATACCATTTTAGCATAAATCAAAGTTCTTGGAAGCAGTATGCTTCCCACATGTAACTAACTAGAGTGGCGGCTAATTCCTTGCTCACTCATACATTATCAGTAATGCGAGATTGATCAGATCTCACAGTTAGGACCACCATTCCTAGCTAGGGTTGGGTACACTCGCCCTACTCGCAGGCTTAACCATATGCACATGACTGATGTGTTACCCCACATCAGATGTGAATTTTTGTTTTCAATTATACAATAAGATCACTATGGATCAAGTATGCAAGCATTCTGATATAATGAATCAATAGTACATAGTAATGAATCATATACGATTCAATGAACTATTATCAATTGTAGGATATTGGAATTCACATGAATAGGTCAACTGGTTTCTCAAAGGAACATAGTTATAAGAATGCTTTATCAATTAGGGTAAACTAAGTTTTCAAGTGAGAGACATTAGCTCAAGAAAGGACTCATTACAATGAGGAGATTGTTACGTAGAAGGTAAGCTCTTTTATAATGTTTGATTTGAGTATAGTTTTAGTACTCATATTCAAATAGCAGTAAGGTTGTCGAAGGCCTCATTGAAGGGATTCAAATATCAGTAAATAGGCCAAAGGCCTTATTGAAAAGATTTTATCAAACATATTATTTCATTTAAGAAATATAAGGTTTTCAAAGTACTCACATTGACTTCCTTAACTCCTAATACAAGCTCTTAGTATCGTTGGTAGTGATGCTCCTCAATCTTCCTTATCTTTTCTTTTAGATTCTACATCGAACCATACTCTTTATATCATTCAAGTAAAGATTATTAAATACCTTGTCAATTTGACTATTCTAACTCTAACTCTAATACTATTAAGTTTACATCTAAGACATATTAATTATCTAATATTGATGCAAGTCAATATACACATTAGCATATATATATGCACAAATAATAATTTGAAGTATGTTTCTATTCAATTTTCAAATACTGGCCGAATGGCCTAGAATAATATTTTTGGTTCACATGGTTTGCTTTATAGCAATTCAATAAATTTTCAAATTGAATTCATATGAAGTAATCATATTCAATTCACTATTAATCATTCTCACTAATTATTTATTTATTGTTTACATGTATATAGAATTCATTAGTTTACAATTAATAACTTTGAAACATTACATCTTCACTTATTGTCTAATTATATCACTTGACCTTGTTACTTTGTTTCTATTATTTCTCATTATTTACTAATCTAAATGAGTTGATTATTTTTTTTTTAAAACTAGATATATACATTTATAACATATCCAAAATTGAACTTAGAATTTAATTCATAGAAAATTTAGTGACCATTTCAATTCAATTATATTTCTGTTGCAGGGCAGACTGACCCTATCATACTCTTTTGAGTATAACTCAAGATTTATACTTTAAAATGAAATTTTCTTTTATTTGGAGTTACTAGAGATATTAAAAAACATTTATTATGTTTTGAGTTTAGCTTAGTTCTATCTTTAAAGTCCTCAAATCAGAAGATTCAATTCAGTTTATAAATTGAAGCTAAATATAGAGTCAGTTACAGTGCAAGCTCTATTTCTCATATTAAACTTAGAATTTTGTTAAGCCATTTTTTGGATTAATTATTCAAATATCAGTGATCATTTTACTAGTTTTCAGTTTCTCCTAATTCTGTCTTTATCATCCTCAATTCATGAGATATATTATCAAGTTTGTCAATGGTGTTAGTTTGCAAGAGTTTATAGATCTTATCACTTTCACTATATCATATCTCAAAATATAAATATCCAATTTAAGTTTCATTTTATACAGATCTTATAAACCTATTTATTATAAATTTTTATATTTTATACTTGGCCTAGTTCAGTCTCTAAATCCATCTTTAGGGTTGCTCTATTTCGGACTACCCATTCAACCTTTGAACAATATCAGTTTTAGTTCCAGTATGATTTTTCTTTGTGCACACCAAATCTCTTAAATTTCTTTTACGGGTGCATACTTAAGAAATTTACCTACAACTTTTATATTTTGAATATCTCCAAATTATGTTCATAACATTCTCTATAGGTTCAAGAAATTTTGAGTTACCCAAAAATTCTCAAATCCAGATCAGTTCAATTACAGGAGACATATCTCATTACTCTTCAAGAATTTTATAAAAATCTTTTATGGGCCTATATTTAAGATAAAATAATACAACTTTCATGCTTAACACTATTCTAAATTCGGCCTCTAAGTATACAGTATGAGTGTCCCAAGATTTTGCTCAATTCAACAACTTAGGGTTTCCAATTCAAGTTCAATAATCAATTCAAGTTTCATCATGCATTCTAAACTCAATTAACTCATAAATTCTTTCAATTAGCTCCATAATACATCCGTAAATATTAAGAAATATAAATAATTAATTTTCCCCTTATAATTTTAGTAGAGGCCAAATCATATAGAGAATAAAAGAGGAAGATATTTTGAAACTTTAACATAAGAAATCTATTTATTCATGCTTAAATTGAAATTTGAAAACATAAATTTAGAGTGTACCTTGAAGTTTCATGATCCTTGGTGGGGAGCTTGGGGAGGTGGCCATATTTGGGAAGAAGATGACTAGAATGTTCCTTTCTTGACATGTGATAGAAATAAAGTGATTTTAATGTATTTGGATAAGTTTTTCTTGAATGGATGGTGTAGATTTACTAAGGATGATCCAATGGCTAGTATTTTTAACTCAATTCTAAATTTCTAAAATTCATTAATAAATATATAAATATGAACATATTTTTGATGATAGGAAAATCTCAGAAATTTCATAATTATGTCATAAATTTGACTAATAGAAATGTGAGGTCCACTTTCATTAATTTATCTAGCTTATTATTTTCATATAAATTCAAGCAAGATTTTTCCTTGTATATCCACATTGGGCTGGCCATATTACCATATGGTTGGACCTCACACTTTATTTCACATGTTCATGTACAGTTAACTTGTCGTTTTGATAGTTTTTGTGAAATGACTGTTTTACCCCTTTTTACAGTGTACGTTATTATAACCGATATCAATGAAGCTTATTAAAATTATTTTTATTAATCACATTCTTATAATTCTTGTAAGTACTTATGTATTGTAATATCACAGTAAAAGAAAATTTTCACGTTCATTTAACCGAGCATGTCCAAACTCATATTTGGTCTCACTATCTCACTATTCATTTAAATTGTCTTTCTATGGCATCATCGATAATTCATAGAAATTAAATTGATCTAGGGTATTACAGAAATTTAGAATATCTCTATATTACAACATTCATAATGGATAATAAATACAAGTTGGAGAAATTACATGCTTTCTCTTTTGGCTTATATTACACATATATGCGTATAATTGAAATAAATATGGTAGTAAACTAGAAGTTTACATATCCAAATATTTTTCTTATTTGGCATAATCGGCTGGGCTATCCTGGATCAATAATGATGCAGAGAAACACTGAGAACTCATATGGCCATCCATTGAAGAACCAGATGATTTATCAATCTAATGAATTTTCATATTCGGCTTACTTTCAGGGAAAATTAATTATTAGGCCATCACCAAGCAAAATTCAAAATGAATCACCTATATTTCTGGAAAGTATACAAGGTGATATTTGTGAACCAATTCATTTACCATGTGGACCATTTAAATATTTTATGGTTTTAATAGATGCATCAACAAGATAGTCACATGTATGTTTATTAGCCTAGCAATTTCAGAAGGACTTCATATGCATCTTATAGATGTTGTTACAATTTATTTGTATGGATCACTTGATAATGACATTTACATGAAAGTCCCTGAAGGACTAAAAATACCTGAAGCATGCAATTCAAAACCCCAGGAAATGTATACATTTAGGTTACAAAGATCCCTATATGGATTAAAACAATCTAGACGCATGTGGTATAATCGTCTTAGTGAATATCTTTTGAGGGAAGGATATACTAACAATTTAATTTGTCCATGTGTTTTTATTAAGAAAACAAAGTTTGGTTTTTCTATTATTTTAGTTTATGTTGATGATTTGAATATCATTAGGACTCCTGAAGAGCTGACAGAGACAATAACATATTTAAAAGATGAATTTGAAATGAAAGATTTAAGACAAACAAAATTTTATCTCGGCCTGCAGATTGAGCATTTATTTGGAGGGATTTTTGTTCATCAGTCAGCTTATATTGAAAAGATATTAAAACGTTTTAATATGGATAAATCTCATCTAATGAGTTCTCCTATGGTTATCCGATCTCTTGATGTGAAAAAGGATCCTTTCCGTACTCAAGATGATAGTGAAGAAATTTTTAGTCCAGAAGTACCATATCTTAGTGCTATTGGTGCATTAATGTATCTTGCTAATTGTACAAGACCTGATATAGCATTCTTTGTTAATTTACTAGCAAGATATAGTTTTTCACCAACTCGAAGACATTGAAATGATCAATCAAGAACTTCGTTATTTACGTGGCACGTCATATGTGAGTGTATCTTATATGTGAGACTTGAAATCAAAATTAATTGGATATGCATATGCTAAATATTTATCTGATCCACATAAAACTCAATCACAAACAGATTATTTGTTTACATATGGTGGCACTGCTATATCTTAGCTGATAAGTGCTTAATTGAATACATTTTACCCTTTGTTCTTTATGTATTTTATCCTTAAATTGAGTTTGATTTGTTTTGTTTAGTATTTTTCCAGAGTTCGTTTATAGGAATTTCATGTTTTAGATGGCTATGAATTAAAGTTATTGAAATCATGAAGATAGGACACAAATTCGAGGTATTTTGGGAGAGAATTGAAGAAAAGTTTTGAAGATCAAATGTAGAGTTGGTGTATTGACAACTTTGGACACCTTGGAGTATTTTGAGCATAACTTGAGCTACAAATGTCCGATTGAGGCGATTTAGGTGTTGTTGGAAATCTAAGAAAAGGATCTACAAAAGTCATGAAGAAAACAAAGCCTAATTCGATTACCTTCAAATAGTACGCCTAGAAAAGATACGAGCGTACCATGGAGACAGAATTGTGAGGCCATGGTATGCCCACAAATGGTACGGGCGTACCATTTCAATTTATGGGCGTACCATGGACACAGTAGCTTAAAGTTATGGTACGCCTATGTTGGTACGGGAGTACCATCAATGATGTTGGGCATACCTTGGCTTATTTGGCTGCTTTTACGAGATAAAACACCGATTTTCTGAAGGAAGAAAAAAGAGAGCTTTTGGGAAGTTTGAAACCCTAGCCTTGTGGCTAGGAATTTTAGGTTCCTCTAGGGTCTTAGATAGTTTAGGAACTTTAATTTTAGAGAGATTGAATTGTAAATTAAAGATTAAAGATCCATATTTGTATAGATTTGAAGTAGAAAATCAAGGATTGAAGG